>CATKHJ010168939.1:0-14809 GCA_949750685.1 Vernicia montana | reverse complement strand
ATCATATATTTTAGGGAAATCTAATCATTAATTCCAATGAAATTAAACCAATCTAGAGAACATAGAAAAGTCATAGGTAATCAATTGATGAAATCTAAATCCTAAATCTTTATCATATATTTAATTTGTCTTTTAAATTTTCTTACATCTATTTTAATTTTCTTTTTCTTCACAACTAAATTAATTTTCTAAATAATAGAGTAATCATATTTTTTTTTGGTAATTGTCAACACCTTCCCTGTGGGATTGATACTCTATTCACACAATATTACTTGCCCACGATCTGTACACTTGCAGATTTAGCACAACACTAACCTTTATTTTCATACCATAAATTCTTCATCTCTGGAATGAGGTAATTTTTGCCTCATCAAATCCGAAACATAGTAGTACATTATGGTTGGCTATAGATTCAAATTTTATGCTACTAATTAATTAATATACTTAATAAAAATAAAAGTAATAGGTAGGGATGGTAGCGGAGCGGATTTTTCATTACCTGTACCCGTCTTGCCAATATTTTTTATACGAGGCGTGGCAGGACGGATAATAAAGCGAGGCGGATACCCGCGGGTATATTCGTTTTTATTTTTATTTTTATTTATTTTTTCTTTAAAAATAATTATTTAATATTAATTTGTCATATATATATATATATATGCCTTCTTTTATATATATATATGCCTTCTTTAAAATTTCGTTTCAAACCTTTGATTTCTTTGATCCGCTCTGAGTAGTTGTCGATAGTTATCTTGTCTGTTACACTGTTGCTTAATTAACTGATGAAATTGACTTCTTTGCAATTTGCATTTCCATCATCATTCTGTTTTGTCAATAAAGGTGATGAATTAGCTTAATGATTTAATGGCCATTTACAAGTGCTTTTGAAAAGGTGAATACTGCTTAACCTATTTAACCTTTCAAGAACTCACTTCTTAACTTTTTAACCTTTGTAATAAATTTTTAAAATATCAATATGTGATTAGTTTGGTGTATGAAATTAAGATTATTACTTCAAGAATAGCATACAATTTTCCAAATAATTCAACTTTCGCAATAATATTTATTTATTTGCTTATGAATCATTTTTGTATAAATTAGTTAAAAAAAAATAGAGGGCCATTTTGTTTAATTTGTTTTTTTATTGTTGCACAAAAATTAACCAAACCGATCAAATCGAATTGATCCAATTCAATCCAAACCAAAAACCATGTTGTTGATTATTTCATGGTTGGTTACAGTTTTAAAATTTTTATAAACTAAATTTTTTGTTTGATTTTGATTTAAGAAAAAGAAAATTCAGTTAAACCAAACTGAACCAATAACATAATAAAATTATATATTTTTTAGATATGTATTTTACTAATATACAAATTATTTTTTAAATTTTTTTAGAAGTTAAAATATCTACTGACTTCTTATATTTTAGAAGATTTTTATGTTGTTATTTTGATCCCTACTAACTTCTTGGGGAATAGTTCATTTTAATTTATTATTATTATACTAAAAAATTTCAAGTACACAACTTAAAATTTGCTTTTTTATTTTTTTTTTTATTTTATAGTATTAATAAGATTGATTGTTATTTAGTAATATGATTTTATTTTAATGTTTGTTAAATTTCTATAATCTCTTTAATTTTTTATTTTATTTATTTTTTTACTTTTGTCAAACCGACCAAACCGACTATCCAAACCAAATTCGAATAGTTTTAGTTTGGATATTTTTTAGTTTTACTTAGTTTGGTTAAAAGTTGAAATATTTAAAAACTGACTTTATTGGTTTGATTATAAATATTTACTCTAAACCGAACCATAAACACCCCTAATGCTTTTTATCAAAGTTAAAAATTTTCAAATTGAAAGAAAATATCATCGAAGTTAAGACTTTATATAACAATTGAAATTCATCATCTAAAAATTCTTTTTAATTTTTTTTAGAGTAATACTTATAATTCAATATTTTTTTATCAACTTATTGTCTCAACTGATATGACATTATTATATTAAAAAATGTTTTATATAATGTATTTTTTAAAAGAAAATATAACAAATAAGATAATAACATATTATTTGAGATAAAAAAAATAATACAAAAGTTTGAATTAAATATATAAACTGAGTCAAATATGAATTAAAAAAAAAATAACAACAACAACAACGCATGCAACCACATCGATATACGTGGAGCATTTCAATTATTGAAACCACCAAATTAAAAATAAAAATAAAAATGTTTAAAAAAGGAAAGAAGATAGAAAGAAGGCAAAGGGGATTATACATAAAGATTAGGAGATGAGATGAGCTTTTTAATCTTCCTTTTTTTCTTTTGAGGATTCATTTATGAAGGGACCCACAAGGTATTAATTATATGATTAGTCAAGTTGACATGGCACCGCCCCCACACAAACACAAAAGAAAGGGGGTCCATGCATTTCATACTTGGCAATACATTAGCAAAAGTTTTTCCTTTTAAGGGACCCACAACATAACCGAAAGTTTAGGGGCATGTCGGCGTGGCAGTTATTTCAGTTAGTAGTCGTTTTGTTAGTTGGATTCTGATCATCATCTGGGAAAAAACCTATTACTTTCCTCTCTTTATGCGTTTGGTGGAATCTTGAAATTTGTTCAAATTAACATGTGTCCAATTTTCATTTATAGGGGCTTTTATCACTTTTAAATCAAATTTAGGAGCTTTAGACACTTGTATATATATATACATAGAAAGATATATTGATGAGTTCTCCTAATTTGACCTATCTTATCAATCTTATTAATTTGAGTTTTCCCACATAACAAGTAGCTTAATTAATAAGTTATTTAGGACTAGTTTAACATTATTAGTACTGTAAACAATAATTTTTTAAATTAAAAATAATTAGGTATAATTATTTTGGGTCAATATGGACAATAATTATTTGCAATCTAATTTTTTAAGGGTCTAAAATTAAATTTGTTAAAATTTTAGATACAAGGTTTGCTCAAAATGAGCTTTAATTAGGCCTACAAAATCAATGACAAATAGCTATTATTTATTAGTTTAAAAGTATTCTTTTTTTTTTTAATTTTTTATTCAAAAATTGTTATTTATAATAATAATAATAATAATGCTAAGGTGACCTAATTAGTTTATCAAAATCAACATAAATTTTATTCAAGCCCAATAAACCACTTAATTCAAAAGTATAAAATTGAAAATCAAATATACGAGACTTTAGTTTATTACAATTCATTGTCTTAATTATGTTTGAATTTTGAATTATTTATTTTAGTATATAATCATAAAAAATAAAAATAAAAAAAAGGATTTAATATTATATCATTATTCATCAAATTGTTAGAGTTATCTATTGATGAGTCTAAAATCGCATCATATTGTTGATGTAGAGTCCAGTCAAGAGTAGAACTTATAGACAGAAAAAAAAAAAAAAAAAAAAAGATCAAGCGCTCTCAAGACTGACTTCTGTGAGAGCCTCCGACACTCAAGTCAATCACCTTATCTAATGGATAGAGAGAGTTTTGAGAGAGAGTAAGATCAGAAAGAGAGTGAAAAGAGAAGTTTCAGTTATTTTTTACTTTTATCCTTACCTATATATAGGAGAAAATAAAAACTCCTATTTTAGGTCATGTTTTTGTTTCATCATCTATGACTTTAAATTAGCAAATATGAAAATTGAAATTTCTTTGATACAATACAACACGTAAAAAGAAAAAGAAAAAGAAAACAAGTGCTTGTACTTGTTTTGTATCTTTCCTTCTCCTAATTACATCAAATGGGACCAAACTTGGACTATCGACTTGAAAACTTAAAACCTCATAAGCAAACCCACTTTTGAAGAAGTTGTTATAATTTGTGGTCAAGGATTGGATGCGTGAACAATAGATTAATTTAGGTGTGAAACCAAACGATTTGATTCTCCACTTGTCTTATAAAATGACAAAAATGAATTGAATTTTCCCAAATCAACGATTTTCACACTTTGCTAATTAATTAATTAATTAATCAACCAAATTTCTCAATACTTGACACTATTTATTTGCCTGCTATATTAATTATGATTTTGATTGTCGGTCATAACATAATTTTTTTTTTAGTAAAAATAAATAAATTAAGATTCATAATTAATAATCACTCTTTGTTTTATTAAATAATCTTTTACAAGTTGATTCAAAAAAAATAATAATAATCTTTTACAAGTCACATGTTGTACCAATAATTTTTGGATTGTAGTATTCAAAATGTCTTTGTTTTCTTGACCAATATATAACATCAAGTCATTTTATGTATGAATGATAATATCCAATTAAATTATTTGATTACACTTCACTCCAAACATTCCACATGTTGTCCAACACAAAATTGTTATAATTATCACATTACTGATATGTTTTTTTTTCCAAAAAAAAAAATAGAAATTTTGCCTCATGGTTTGACTTTCAATGTTTCTGTCAAAATTTACAAAATCCCAAAAAAAAAAAAAAAAAAAAACTGAATTTCGGCTTTTGTGCAAATATCATCCATGAATGAGACCTTATTAAATCAAATGCAGGGAATTTCCCCATCTGGGCAAATAATTATAGTACTTGATGACTGACTATACAAACATATGCTATGAACTGAGACATTTTTTTTGAAAAAAAAATAAATTAGTTGGTAGATTTGTTGTTAATTAGTATATCTGAAATTCTTTATTGTTGGATTGTAATTAACATTCACGAAACTTGTCAGACATCAGTGGATTAGATGCAATTGGAGAAGTTTATAAGATTAAGACCTAATTAAGGTCCTAATTAATTAACTATTAAAAAATCCTTTAAAAAAAAATGCTTCTTGAGTTCTTGATTTTTTTTTTTCTTTTTTTTTAATACAACTAGCTAGAGGAAGGAATACGAACTTACAACCTTACCCAAATTTAAATATATTCTTTTGTCATATTAATCATGTGGTCTTCCTTCTTTATTTATTTTAATTTCTTATTCTGAGTAGGAATGGTAATGGTGATAGATGAAATTGTTATTACGTATAAATAATATATACATATATATCACATGCATAAAATTTTCATTACTATAGTTAATATTTAAGGAAAAATCATTAACATTTTTATAGTATATTTTTAAAGAAAGTGAAATACTAATTTTTTTTTTTAAAAAAAAAAGAAAGTGAAATACTTTTTATAAATATAATAAAAACAAAAATTTATTAAGTAGGATCACATAATTGGAGTAGGAGGAAATACCATACAATAAATATTAAAATTAACACCATTAATTTAATATCATTTGATACATATTGTTAAAACTAATAATTAATAGTAAATATATATGACCATAGAGTTAATATCATTAAATATCAGTATATATTAATAACATGTTAATAGTGTTGTCAAATGTCTATAACAATAGTGTTATAAAAAAAAAATTTGATTTTAGGAATTTTATATTTTAGATGGTAGTACTGTTAAATTTATAATTTTTAACAATATGATTTACATGCTATTAAAATGAGTTATTTGTGGTAGTGACCTAAATCTATCTCACTAAATTTGGAGAAAAAAATAATTTTATGTCATCAAAATATTGTAAAATTGTTATTATCATTTCTAACTATTACTCCACACTATTCTTTTATATTTTTCGAATAATTAAACTAATTATACAATAATTTTAAAAAAATTATTGAATATCCTCAATATATATATATATATATTGGTTTGCTATACATATAAAAGAGAGAGGTCAATTGAAATGTGCATAACTAAGAAAGAAAACAAAAGATAAGGGGTCCCATAAATAAATATATAAAAAGTCTCATACTAATAATTAAAAAAAAAAAAAAAAAAAACTAGGTAGCTAATAATAATAATTGTAATAATAAGGGTAAATTATTATTTAGTCCCTCAGTTTTGACCAGATTAATACTAAGGTCCCTTTATTTTGAGAAATTAACTAATTAGTCTCTCAATTTTGATTCCGTCAACTAAATAGTCCTTCCATCCATTTTAACCGTTAAAAACCTATAAAATGACTAAAATACCCCTCATTTTCTCTTAAATTTTCCCTCACTACCACATATATAAATAATCTATTTTTTAATTATTTTAATTTTAATTAAATCTGCAAAAAAAAAAAACAAAAAAAATAAAAAACTAAAACAAGCCCAGCATTATCAATTCATGAATTCATAAAGAAAAATTTTCATCTATTTTTATTTATTTTAATTTTAAATTAAATATACAACAATCTAAACCATGTCTTTATTTTTTCACAGAAACCACAGTCTGGTCAACTTAACCCCTCTAGATTTTGATCAATCTGTTATTGTTCTTTATGGATTTTTGCTTAATTGTTTGTGTATGTTACTCAAAATCTCTCAAGAAGAAAGCATCACAACTAATTTATCTTCCTCAGCCGGACCTGAATCCACCATCCTACTCAAAGAAGAAGATATCACAAACCCAGATGCAGATGGCCATGAATTATTAGATAACAATAACAATAATTGACTCCCAATCAGCCTCTTACAGCCACCTCTTTCATTGCAAAAACCCACCAACAATCAGTCACTAGTCCTTGCTAGAGACTATCTAAGGACCGTACTGTTGTACCAAGGTGGAGGGTCGTCGCCATAAGATTCGTATGCCCGCTACATGGGCAACCAGGATTTTCAAACTAAACGAGAGCTAGCCCACAAGTCTGACGACGAAACCATCCGGTGGCTTCTTGAGCACGGGGAGTCAGCTATTATTAACGGCGGTGGCGTGAGGTCTAGATCCCGACCCAGCACTGACGAGCGACGACTTGCAATGGCAAGTTCTTCTTTTGCTTTTCTTTTCCATTTGTTTTTAAATCAATCTAATTGATTCTCAAAAGGGTTTCAAGATTTCAGCTCAGTAAGGGAATTTTTTTTTAAAAAAAAAAAAGCAATTCAGATTTCAAAGAGAGAAAAAGAGTGACAAACTAAAGAAAAGGAAAAAATTGAAGGCTCTCGGTGCTTCGCAAAGAGAAGCCACTAGTCAACACACAGAGAGAGAGAGAGTAGCAGAGATTAATGGTGAGGCTGTGTGTGAGAACTGAAAGAAGGGTATTTTGGTCTTTAAATTTATTTTCTTTTTGTTTTTAATTTTTTTAAAATTTTTTTAACATAATTTGTAAAGAATTATTAGCGGAAAGACTAAAATGTTTGACATAACCAAAATGAAAGGATATAATCATTAGTTTCTCAAAATAAAGGGACCTTAGTATTAATCTGGTCAAAAATCGAGAGACTAAATAGTAATTTATTATAATAATAATAAATAATTAGGTGATATATTTATCTCTCTGGCAATTGGCTGTCTCCCTCGTGGAAAATATGATTACTTACACACGAGGAGACACATCAAAAATTTCAATTTGTGTTCAAAGTCATTGAATTTGATTTTTTTTGTTTATTTTTAATTTCTTCTCTCTTGTATATATATATATATATAATTAAACCCCCACTAGACCTTCCACCACCTGATATATATGGCCCACTGGGTCAAAACCCACGTGTCAAAGTGTGGGTCGACTTAGCAAAAAAAAAAAATTGTTTTGGTTGCATGCGCAGAGAGATAGAGAGAGAGATATTGGCCATGGAAATAGAAAGAGAGATGTTACTGTTTATTTGCCACCACAAGCACAAGAAGTTCTAATCATTAATTTGCCCTAACTCCACTCAACCGCCACCACAAAAATACACACAACTCTCTCTCTCTCTCTATCTCTCTCTCTCTTTGCTTAACCTAAACTTGTTCCAAGTCTTTTCATGGAAACCAACCTCACTTTCTTTACTTTTCTTTCTTTTAGCTGTGGTCAAGAAAATCTAGATCAAGATATATAATACCTAAATTTCAAAACCATGTATTTTCTGCATAATAATAATAATACCATACTACCTAATTAGAAAAAGCTACTTTGACCTAACTTAGGTGTGCATGAGTCTTTCAATATACAAATTAATAATGGTTTTCTTTATTATTATTTGTCAAGAAAAAATGACTAACAACTTGAACAATTACTGTTATATATTTAAATCATCCTCTACTAAAAGCTAGACTTGGAATTTTTTGTAGCTACTACTTTTCAAAAAGATCATTTTAAGTTTTTAACCCATTAATACCATACTATATCCTGTCATTATTATTAATTAGTACTTCAATTATTTGAATGTTAATGTTATAAATTTTTTGGATCAATTAATGAACCCATAATATTGAGTTGATTTGACAAAATATTAAATAAATTTTTTATTTAATCAATTTGATCACTCAATTTAGGAGGTGTTTGGTATCACTGCGGTTTTCTGTTTTATGTTTTTTTTTTCAAATTTCAAAAAAATAAGTATTAGAAAAAAATTTCAAAAAAATTATTATTTTTTATTTCTTTCATATTTATTTAGAAATATTTTGAAAACAAAAAATAAAAAATTCTGATTTTCAAAATCTTATTTTTATTTTTAAAAAAATAAAAAATAGAAAATGATATCAAACGGACCCTTAATTAATAAGATTTATCAAAAGAAAATTGACAGAAAAACATATATATGTTCAATCCATGTGCTAAAAGAATCAAAATTATCTATTTGTATGCAAAATCTGTTTCTACCATTGAATAGAGGTAGGAAAATATTCACCTCCATAATGGAAGTTTGCTCATTCTTTATATATATATATATATGTCGAGAATTAAACTGATAAAACAAATTTTAAAAAATTTTAATAAAAAATTCATTTTAATAAAAAATTTTAAAAATTCAATAGCTGAGCGTGTTCAGTATAAATTTTAAATTAAATATTTTAACTTACCATTTTAAGTGATTTTTTATTTAATTAAAAATTTTAAATTATAACAATTCTATATTATCAAATCATTTTAAAATTAATAAATACTAAAAATATAAAATTAAATAATAAATTAAATTATCAAACACTCCCTCAATTTAATCAACTGAATTAGACAGATTTGGTAATAATAATACATAAATAAAAATGTTATTAAGCAAATATAAATAGAAACAGGAACACATGTCTCGAAGGAATAGGCGTGTGTGGAGTCAGTACTATTTGAATGTTGGATTCTGGAACCCACCGACCATGTGGTATGGGTATTGCACTGTTGATGATGATTTGGACCATACATTCAATGATGTTTTGCCGCGTGTACAATTTCCACGTGGACCAATTATAATAAAACATAGATGCTTTCACAACACGTGTGGTGTCTCCATAAACATCAACAATGCTCGTGTCAAAACCCTTTCAAGTACGTATTAGCACCTGACGTATATGGCTAACTCAACCTATTTATTAGAACTAGAAGTGTATGCTCGGACCAAAAGACACGTACAAAATTTTTATAACAATAATTAGTAATTAGTAATTATTAATAATATTATTTGCATGGGGATGCGTGGATGTTTCTTGTTGGCTAGACGGCCAACACTTTTGCTCTTTACAAGATTAAATATATTTTATTTTATTTATTTATCTTAGGACTTAGGGTAAACTTAAATGGGTGCTATAGCTATTTGTCAATTGTTGTAAGATTGTGATTGCTCAATTTATTTTTATTTTTAATTTTTTTTCAATAGTTAAAAGAAAAAATTAATATAACATTATATAGTTAATTGCTTTCAAGTTGTTAATGGTTTTTCAACATGTCATCAATTGTTCATTAATTGCTATATCATTTTTCTTTTTAATATTAGGATTTTTTTATTTCAATTTTTGGCGTGAAAATTTTCAATTTATAATATGATGGTTTATTATAAAGAAAATAGAGAAAAGTTCTAACAAACACTTCAACTTATTAGAATTACATAAATAAATTTTTATTGCTTTAATGTTCAAAATCTATTATATTATGATTACTAAAAAGATTTAAATATAAATACTTGTATTCATTATAGCAGTTGAACTTTTGCGGAATGAACGATGAACGAGTGCTTAGATTGTAGGTATGACTTTCCTCAATCAAATCTCTAATTCTTTAAGGTTTTTCAACTCTCTATTTCTGATGGATAGAAAATAGAAAGCGGCTTGACGTATTAAGAACCATAACCTAAGAGTTTTTAAATACTGACCTATTAGAATCTCATTAAACTTATATGGGTGAAGAATGTGTTTCCACTCATTAACTCCATATTAATTCCTGAAATCTATGAGTTTTGCATAAACGAATCATATAAATCAAGCACACTTACAAAATAATCCGTCAATATAATTGTTCCATTAAATATGTAACCCACATAATAAAGATTAAAACCTAACACAACTTACCATCTTTCTACAATTTCAAATTATTGAAGTTAATTGTTGAGATTTCATCATTCTTTTAATTAAAATTTAAATTTCATTTTGGATAAATTAAATCACAAACATCCGTTTGGATTTATTATTATTATTTTTTTTAGGAATCATATTTATAGGGAGGAGCCCTTGCTATATACATACTCTCTAGTTGCTGAAAGGTATAGATTGGCCTCCATTATTAAGGGCATCACTATTTAATTTTTGATAACTGCAAGATTCAGTCTACCATTATACTTAATTAAATATGTTTTGGTATCTTCAAGATTCAAAAATTATGAAGAAAGCTAAATAATTTATAGTATATATTAGGCTTCTTTGGTAACTTTAATTATTTTTTAACTAATGTCATAAAGATTTGTGGACTATAATTCTTAACTTTATTTGATGATTTCATTTTTTTTAAATAAATTTAAATTTCATTAATTTTCAGTAGCTGAATATAAATTTAAATAGAAAATAACTTGACATAAAATCAACTACTATAATAAAAACAAATTGATTTATAAATCGCAAATGTTTAACATAACATCTAACTGTTATATAATTGGTTTTAAAAAACTGACTGTAATAGTGGAATAATGTAATAAATTATTATTCTTTTTGTGAACATTTAAAACGCAACAATGCACAAACATATCACCAGACTTATAATAAATAAAAAAAACTTTCAAAAAAAGAAAACAAAATAACATTAAAAACAAAATATAATCTAATACAAAATAATAAAATGAAAAATATCAGTCTAACAGCATTAAATACAAATTTACTCATAAGTATGTGGTAAAACGGAAATGAGGAGGTCACGGGCAAAGATGATTTCATCTTGATATTAGAAATTTGAATTCCTCTAACACTTGAAACATAGTAGATTAATTATTGGTAGGCTGTGTTGTTGTCAAAAAAATCTAGAAAATATTATGAATTATTTTACATAAAAATTCAAAATAATTAAACAGTAATTTATAATTATTTTACTAACGATATTTAAAATAGTAAAGTATTATATATAACAGTGTGAACATTAGTGAACTAATTATAAATAAATAAATAACTAAAAGAAAGCGATGATTTAGGCGAAGAACACGGAGACACTTTTTAGATTATGAAAATGTTTCTTTGTACTTTATTAGTTCACTTTTTTTTTATAATTTTAATCATTTAATTTTTTTTTAACTCTTAATTAATTAATCAATAATACAAATAATTAATTTAAATTAACTTGAAAACCAGTAGTAGTTTAGTTTGTGCATAAGCATAAGCATCTCCCAAAGGCCTACTGTTTTGACTAATTAATATTAATAATAAATAAAGATAATTAAAGAATAAACCGAAAGATCTTCCTTCTCCTTAAAACGTAATGTGAACTTGTATATAAAAATTATAGATACCATCAAAAACTTTGGTTACAAATTATAAATTATAAATAAATTAAATAATAGATTTATATATATTACTACAACCCCATGTGACAAATTCTGAACTGCATGCTAGAGAATCAATTACTTTCTTGGTTTTGAAAATTAAATTAATTAACAAGAATTAAATAATAATAATAATAATATTGAGACTCAAATCTTGAAAATGTTCTTTCTCTTGATTTATATAGTCAAATGAGAATAATTATTTTTATTAATATTCTTGGCATGCAAGTCATGTTGGTTGGTTAATTTTGTTGGACTTTTTTTTTTTTTTTTTTTTTTTTCTATACAGAGGAGAAGAAACACCCAAAAGAAAGAAATTAGATTATTCTTTCAATATCTCTCATTAAATTTATAATAACTGTTTGTGATTTGAAATACTCGAATTTGAAACCTCTCACTTTTTAAATCATTAAAGAGAATGAGAAAATAAATCAGACCACATCTAATTGGTATTTTATTACTTTTTTAATTAGCAATACTATGTATAAATATAAGTAGAATAATTTATAGATTTATTATAATATATACTATAGAGTATCTCTCTATCAAGACAATAATAGAGAGAAATCTGGAAAGTGAGAATATAATATTAAAAAGAGACTATTCTATATCTAATGGTTAATGGGTTTTTTTCTCTAGTTTCAAGACTAGATACAGATGACAGAATCAGGAGACCAGCAGCATCATCTGTCTATTATTTTTCTTTTGTTAAACTCAAATTTTAGTTTCCTTAAAATAAAACTCAAATTTTAGTTGACAAAACACAAATTTCAATTACAATTTTGAAAGGTCAAATATAATAATCATATTATAAATTCTCCTAAAATTTGAATGACAGACAACTATGCTAAATTTTCAAAAATAAAATAATTTTAGATGTCATGATAATTTTTTTTTATAATCAAAATATATTTAATAATATTTAAGTAAATTTTATATGTTATGTCAAGTATCAAATGAACAATTATATCAAATATTACAATTTAATATGAAAATGAAACAAACTTAATTCAAATGTGTAACATTATTATATCAACTCAATTTTGATATTATCACATATCAAACTTTCATTTATGATTAATTTTAAGGGTGATCATATTGACACTTTTCTTTTGGTTTATGACTTTCCTACTATTTCTTTTATTATTAAATTTAACTATAATACATTTATTATATTATTTAGGCTAATAACTCTCGTAAGGAAAAAAAAGTTTAATTTTCATTTTCTTTTATATTTATTTATTATTATTACTTTTAATTCATATAAATATTATTTATATTATTTATATTTTAGAAAAATATGATACTAAAAATTATATATATATATATAATTTTTTACATAAGAAAAAATCATAATAAAATGTTCATTTTTACATGTTATAAAATAAATTTTCTTTCAATTTTTATATTTTGTTTTAACTTTTTTATTCCGGAGTAATTTTTTTTTTTATTATCAAAAAAGTTAATTAAACAAATAAAAAAGATGAAAATATTAATACCTCTCAATATATTTTGAAAATAATGTAATAATCTCAAAAAAAAATTCGTAACAATATGATATTTAATTATTTATTTGTTATTTTAATTCTATAATTTTTTCAATTTATAAAGGAAATATATATGATTTATTAGGATATTTTAGTAAAATATATAATTTAAAAATATTTTCAATTAGCACAATTTAAAATTTTTTCTTAAAATAAAATATTAGTAGGATTATAATTTAAGAATTTATTATTATAAGAATTTATTTGGTAAATTATCTTTCTTGTTAAAAATGAAAAATATATATATATTTGCTCAGAAAAATATATAAAAAAAATTAAAAGTAAAAAAGTAAAAGAAATTTATTTCATAATATGTAAAAATGAAAATTTTATTAATTATATTTTTTATATAAATATATTTTTTATTAAATATATTTTTTGCTATCATACTTTTTAAAAAATATATAAATATCACTTTTATGAAGTAAAAAAATAGAAATAAATGAAACTTATTATTTTTTTTTCGTATATAAGTCTTTTTTTTCTTATGAAAACTAAAATATAAAAATAATGTAAATAATAATAAAGAAACAAAATTTAATTAAACATTCTTTTTATGAGAGTTATTAGCTAAATAATATAATACGAGTATTATAATTAAATTTAATGATCAAAGAGTTAATTGAGTGTCAAAAATTAAAAGGGAGTATTAATTAGGGCTGAGCACGGTTCGGTCCAATTTGGAAATTTGAAAATCTCTGGGATTGGATTGAATTTCGGAAATTTTAATTTGTGGAGAACTAGAATTAAAACCAAAATAAAAAAATTTCCGTATTGTATTATTTTGAAAATTTCGGGACAATACAATTCGGATATCGGATATTTCGGTTCCGGTCCAATCCAATCCAATACAATACGGAGATTTGGATATCTTGGAAAAAAAAAACAAAAATATGTAATTTGATAATTTATATCAACAAAAACAATCAAAATCCAGAATTTATCAATGATTTTAAACTAAAAAAATATAATTACTGTAAAAATATAAATATAAATATATTAATATTTTACTTAATTCAAATATTTTTATTCTTAACTTATATACTACTTAAAACTAATAAATAATTTCTTATAAATTATAACCACTTTATAACGTTTTATACAAACTATTAGCTTATTACAAATAATTTCTTATTGATAATGTATTTCATAGATGTTAATTAATAAAAAAAATATTTTTAAAGATTATAATATTAGATACTAACAAAATTTTAATCTAAAATTTTATTAGTATCACATAAATATAATTACAATTAAAATGACAATATTACTAAACTTATATACTAATACATTATACTTTCTTATTATTACTCATTAATTAATCAAAACATATATTAAATTTTTTTTTCTAAAACATATATGTAGTGAATTTAAAATGTTTAATTGTAATATATGGTTATATTTTAGTATTATTAAAACTTAATCCATATTAATTATATTACTAATTTTTCATTAATACAAATTTAATGAAGCTAATATTGAAGTAAATTATATAAATATCAATAGTT
>CATKHJ010168878.1:0-18528 GCA_949750685.1 Vernicia montana | reverse complement strand
TTGGCAAAATATATATATATTTTGCCAAATCTATAAATTATAGAATATACAAGAGGTCTATAAGTAACAATTAGTGATGTGATAGTTAAATTTTTTTTAATAAGATAATCAATAATATTTTTTAAAAATTTTAAAATTTATATAAAATCCAATTTGAATTAAATGTATGAGAAGATAAAATTTTAGTAGACAATATAATAATAAAAATTGATATATATATATATATATATATATATTACTTTATCAAATATATTTATTATTTTTATTTATAATAATTAGAAATATTCTTGAATCAAATAATGTGTCAATCGAAATTATTACATTATTAACCGAATTTAAAAATACATTATTAATGTGTAATCTATGAATTTAAAAATTATATCACAACCACTAAATAATAACTAATTAATAGTAATAAATAATTAAAAGTGATAAACAATAACTAATTAACTAATAATAACTAATTATTTAAGAATAAAAACTGGTAATAACTAATAAGTAGTAACTACTAAAAACCTCTTTGGGAGTTAGAATAAGATGAGAAAGAAAAATAAAATAAGGGTAGGATAAGAAATATCACTTATTTGGGACTTTAATGACTCTAAAAAATAAAGGAAATTAAACGAGTAGTTGTCTCATAAATATTCACTTTGCTTTCCCTTCAAAATTGAGGGAATAAGAGATACCCTTTACTTATTACTAAAATTAACTTTTTATTACCAATAATAATCTTTTAATGATTAATATCATTTTTTATCTTTTAAACACCAAATATAAGATATTTATTAATCATTCATTTCTTTTCTTTTCCTATCACATGAAATAAAAATTATCTTTTTCTTTCTCATGCAAACCTTAATTAAGTAAATAGTAAGTATTAATTATTAATTTACTATATATCAAATTCTCATTTTTCAATATGAAAAATAAATTCACTAGTAAGAATTATTATTAACTATTAAATAATGAATAAAGTTCACATAAAATTATGAAATATCGTATATGGAAATATTAATTATATATACACACACAAATTCAAGTATATATACATATATATATACACCACAAAATTCAAGTTGAAAATAAATTATCTTTATATATACACAAATTCAAGTGGAAAAAAAAAATACAAAAACAATGGTTTGAATCCAACACATGACCTAATAAATATTTTATAAATTTCTAACTACTAAACCAAATTAAGTTTACTTGTTACTTTTTTTTCTTCATGTTCTTTGTTTAAAGTGGGCACAATGAAAAACATTCATCATGATTTCTTGCTTTTACGTCAGTTTGGCATCCCTAGATTTGCAAGAAAGGCTCCTAAAATTATTTCGGTTGTTTGGTATACTCCTTCTGCTAGGTGGATTAAAGTTAATACTAATGGAGCAACATTGGGAGCTCCATGTAGGATGGGTGCAGGTGGAGTTTATTGCACTAGTCGTGGTTTTGTGAAGGGTTGTTTCGTTATGCCCCTTCAAGTAGGCTATGCTTTTGAAGCTGAAATGATTGTTGCAATAACTGCTATTTATAATGTCTGGTTAAATGGCTGGCATAATCTTTGGTTAGAATGTGACTCCACTTATATTGTTTCATTTGTTAAGTCTAAAAGCATGAAAGTCCCCTGGATTTATCGCTTAACTTAGTCGAAATGTCTTCATTATATTTCTCAGATAAACTTTCAAGTATCTCATATCTATAGAGAAAGTAATTATGTGACTGATTGTCTATCAGTTAAAGCTATCCAGCTTCCCTCCCCTATTTGGTGGTCGATTGTTCCATCTTTTTGTCAAGATTTAATTTTCCATGATCATGTTAGGAAAGAGAGTTTCCGTTTTATCTATTAGTTCTAGTTTCATTTTTGGCCCTTTTGGGTTGTAATCTTTCTTCTTCTTCTTCTTCTTCTTCTTCTTCTTCTTCTTTGTATTCTTTTATTTTAATTAATAATATTTTGGCCTTGGGGTTAGGTGATTTCGGGTGCTAGGGGGTGTCAGCCTAGCTAAGATTTCCTGGTGCACCCTATGATTTCCTCCTGACATATTTCATTCAAAAAAATTACTTAGTTAACCGTTTACACACGTTAAAAGCACAAAATTATTGTGGACTAGGTTAGGTCGCAACACCAACCCGAGTTTGACCTAAAATCCCTTTTTTAGGTCAACTTGAGACATAACTTGACCCACTCACAACCCAAAATGACCCAACTTGAACTTGTCCGGAATGACCCAAACATGAAATGACCTAATCTGAATGTGCCTGACTCGACCTGTTTGCCACTTAATAGCATTTAGAGAGAGGGGGAAGAGGGAAGTCAATTATACCACATCATATATTCACTCAACAAAATTGAACTCAAAACAGCAAATCATTTTAGGATTCATTTACATTTATATTTTTAAGAGAGAAACATAGAAACCAACATTAATATTGCATTTTAATACCCCTTTCATTTCTAATCCTATCTAATGGATCCTAATTTAGTTAATAAATTCAATCAAGCGTATTAACAAATTAAAGTTTAAGCAATAAATAAAAAAACATACCTAACTCAAAACCTTCCACGGATCAGCTTTCATTCCCTTAAGTTTATTGCTAAAAGCAAGTTTAGGAACTTCATATCTCCTCATTTACCTTCCCCAGTTATAGGCTGACTATGCACTCCACCCATGCTATAAAGCACAAGAATTGCACCATCCAGCATATGCAATGCCCTCTCCACTTCTATGGTAAAATCAACATGCCCCGGTGTATCAATTATATTTACCTAAACTAAATCATTTCATAGTTATAAGGGACAAAATATACCGAACTGGGTTATAAAGTAAGATGAGCCCTGCCCAATCTAAAGTACTTAAAAACCCAAAGACTAAGAAAGTAAAATAAAGGTCATTCAGTTCGTTTCTAAGTAGGAAGCTGATAATGTGCAAAGCGCCATCCTAATCCAAACCGATCAAGGTAATCTATACTCAACTCATGTAAGGACTTATATCCTACAAATATCTCAAGAAATCAACATTCACAGGTACATACACTTATACACAGGCAATACAATACATTGTCCTCAATCTTTCAAATTAAGTCAATCATCTAATTTGACCGTCAGAGTGGCTTTGCTAGGCACCCTGCCTAGCCCACCTGACTCTTGTTTCTTCTTACAGGTCGCACCAGCTCACATTCAAACTCAAGCAAGATTGAAGGATTCCACCTTGGTTGGAATTAGCTTCATCAAATTGGTGTCGTATGTGGGGAATGATGAATAAAAAATCTTTCATAAATATTCTCAAATTGTGACCCATAGAAGAATTCAATCCCAAAGTATGACTCAATAAGAAGATAATAATAATCGGAAGAATCCTCCCAGAGATCCTAGAAGTTCCCAGATTCACCCAGGGATGGAAAATCATACAGAGACTCATGTCACCCCTCCTGGACGAACTTCAAATGCTAATGTGACATCGACGTTATAACAATTGGGAGCTATATTCCCAGTCCAAAGCGGGAACCAGTCTATCTTACTAACTCCTGAAGCTGTGTTCGCCTTGCAATTGCTGCTTAGCACTTTGCAAACTCCGCAAGCTACTCCAGCAATCAATACTCAGGCGAATACCGAAGTAGTACCAGGAGTAGATCTTACTCGAAGACTTGACTTCGAAGAAATACTACCGGAAACACGAAACTAAAATTGTATAGCTGAAAGGAGTAGGGAAAGAGTAAGATCAGAAATAGTCAAACTGGGGGATAACGCTAAAAAGGAAAATCCTAACCAAAGGCGAAGTGATCAGACAGCCAGTAGAAACCGAAGTAAGGAAGGCCATCCTCGGCGTTCAAACAAGGCTAATCCAGATAGCCAAAATTATAGAGCCAAAGAAGGGAGACGATCTAGAAAAAGGGCTAGAAAAGATGGAGAATCTCTCTCTGAGTCTTCCAGTCAAGAAGCGACTAGCTAGAAAAGGGATGAGGAGATAAGAGATACACTTCAAAAGTTTTTAGAAGAGATTACTGAGGATAAAAATAAAAAATCCATAGACAAAAATCTCAAATTAGCTCTAAAATCTCCTTTCATTAGATCCATACAAGAATACAGAATGCCCAGCATATTTAAATCCCCAAACCTGAAGAAATATGGTGGTGAAACTGATCCAAAAGCCCATGTTATAGATTACAAACATGCAGTAGAATTGCAGACTGGGAGTGACGAGGTTCTGTGCAGAGCTTTCAGATGGTCTCTAGAAGGAGCAACCACTAGGTGGTTCGATGGCATAGAAGAAAAAAGTATTACTAATTTTGGTCAGCTTGCTACTCAATTCATGCAAAGATTTGCAGCAAGTATATCAGTAGAAAAGCGAACACAATGCCTTGAGGCCATAACACAGAAAGAATGAGAGCTCTTGAGAGATTATATAGCTTGTTTCAATAGAGAAGCCCTGAAGGTTACACAGTTCCCAAGGCAGTAAAGGCCCTGTAAAATGGAAATCTGCATACTAATTACTTAAAAACCCTATGTAGACATGCACCTCGCACTTTGGAGGAAACCATGGCCATTGCCCAAAAATATATCAGGCAAGATGATGCCTATTCCTTCAACCAATTTGCCAAGAAAAGAAGGGCCAATGAAGATATCAAAGTGGAGAACATAACCAAAAAACCAGAAGAGTCTAACAGGGGAAGTCGAGAAGCAAGAAGAAGTGAGAGAGGCAGGCCACCTCGCACCGTAAACTTAACTAAGTTGACTCCACTCAGTGTGAGCCTGGCAGAAGTTTTTGCAACTTTTAAATATCAAGATATATGGGCTCGTCCTTAGCCAATGTTTACTCCACCAAATAGATGGAGTAAAAATAAATTATGCTTATTCCATAATGCCCATGGTCACAATACCAACGATTACAAACAGTTACTAGAAGAGATCGAGAGATTATTCAACCAGGGATACTTGAAATTTTTTATGAAAAATGGCAATGGAAATCAAGGCAAAGTAAACAATGATAAAGGGAAGTGAACTATCAATGATGGGTCGGCAGAAGTGATTAATTGCTTGACCGGTGGATTAGATGAAGTAGCAATAAGCAGAAATAAGTGTAAAGCTTCCCAAAGAAAGAGTGAGGAGCCTGAGTTTGTCTTTTGGAATGAAAGTTCAGTATCAACCAGGAGAGGAGATGAGAGCCAAATAAGACATCCTCACTCAAACCCATTAATCATTCAAACAGTGGTAGCCAATTTCTCTGTAAAAAGGGTGCTGATAGATAATGGCAGTTCTGTAAACCTATTCACAGCTGAAGCATATGCCAAAATGGGGCTCAAAGAAAGCGATCTATAAGATATCGAAAACCCAGTTCGCACTCTTGATGGAACAAAAATACCATCGGTTGGGATCACAAGGTTGCCTGTTACGGTAGGTTCTACCCCAGACTATGTGACAGTGATGGCAAATTTTATGGTGCTAAGATTACCACTCAACTACAACATAGTATTTGGAAGGCCTCTCCTTTATGATTTTGATGCCTCAACCAATATCAGACAACTCAAAATGACTGTCCCCAAACCAGATGGGGGAGAAATATGTGTCTATGGTACACAAGACCAAAGAGAGCCAGAGAGGAAGAAACAAAAAAAAAGGCATCCACCTCACATTCATCAGAAAAGGTCGCTCTGGTCGAACCAACATACAAAATTCCAGAACAGAGGACCGAACCACTAGAAAAGTTGGAGAAAATACTAATAGGAGGAGAGAGATCGGAAAAGTGCCTATTAATTAACTCCTCCCTAAGGAGCAAATAAAAGCATCAAGCTCACCAATTTTTGTTAGATCATCTATCCAGCTTTGCATGGTCCTCAAATGAGATAAAATGGGTAGATATCACTCACCATCTCAATATCAATCTCTCATACAGACTGATAAAACAGAAGAAAAGATGCTTTGGTTTAGAAAGACAAGCTGTGATAGATGAAGAAGTTGACAAATTAATGAAAACAGGATTCATTAGGGAAGTACAATATCCGGACTGGCTCACTAATGTGGTACTAGTAAAAAATTCAAATGGGACCTATAGAATGTGTGTAGATTTCACATATTTGAATAAAGTATGTCCAAAAGATTCCTACCTCTTATCTATGATTGGCAAATTGGTGGATTCAACAGCCGGATATAAATACCTATCTTCATTAGATGCAAAGCAAGGGTACCATCAAATCAGGATATGTCCAGCTGACGAAGAGAAGACTTCGTTCATAACTGAAAAAGGGACTTATTGTTATGTTTCTATGCCTTTTGGTTTAAAGAATGCAAGAGCAATTTATCAAAGTCCGGTAAATAAAATGTTCAAAGACCAGTTGGGAAAAAACTTAGAGGCATATGTAGATGACATGATAGTCAAAAGCAGAAGCTTCGAAGAGCACCTGAAGAACCTGAAAGAAGTAGTCGAGTTTATGAATGAGTGTGGCATGAAGTTGAATCCAGAGAAATGCGCCTTCTTCATACAGGGAGGCAAATTTCTAGGGTATATGTGAGTGAAAAGGGAATCGAACCAAACCCAGACAAGGTAAAAGCAATATTAGATATGGCAGCACCTCGCAATATAAAGGAGGTACATAAGTTAACTGGAAGAATCGTTGCTTTATGTCGGTTCTTGTCTAATTCAACTGAAAAATACCTCCCTTTCTTCAAGAAATTGCAAAAGACAGCTACCTTCGAGTGGACCGAAGACTTCCAACATGCCTTTCAACAGCTAAAAATATTTCTCAGCTCAGAACAAGTGCTAAGCCGACCTCTGCCGGGAGAAGAAGTACTTGTTTATCTATCCGCCTTAAACAAGCTATCAGCTCTGTTTTGGTCAGAGAAGAAAGATCAATACAGAGGCCAATATACTACTTCAGCAAAGTGCTACATGGGGCCGAATTAAACTACTCGCCCATAGAAAAAATAACATATGCCTTGATGTTATCAACTAGAAAATTCAAGATTTATTTGTAAGCGCATCAAGGCATAGTAGTAACCGACCAACCCCTATAAAAGACACTATATAAGCCAGAGACCTCAGGGTGAATGTTGTGTTGGTCGGTTGAATTAGGTCAGCATGGGTTACAGTACCGAGCTAGATCAACCATTAAAGCACAAGCACTCACAGATTTTATATTTGAATGTTCCTTTGATACCGAAGCCCCAGAAACTGAAGTAGAGGCAAGCACAAGAAAATCAAACTCAAAGGAACAAAAATCAAAATATGGGCTAAACTGGGAGTTATTTGTTGATAAGGTTAGCAGCAGAGAAGGGTGTGGCATCGGAATAGTCCTGAAAAATGAACAAAGAAGAATATGCTTTGAAACTTGGATTCGAAACAACCAATAATATTGCAGAATACGAGGTAATAATCCAAGGGCTAATGTTCGCAGATTACCTTCGCTTGACATCGCTCAAGGTTCATAGTAATTCTCAGCTCGTCATTGGACAGATAGAGAAGGAGTTTGAGGCCAGGGAGCCCACCATGATCAAATACCTACAAAAAACAAAAGAAATAATTCAGAGGATGGTAAATGAAGGTGTCAAGCTGCAATTCTATAAAATCCCAACAGAAAAAAATAATAAGGCAGATAGCCTCTCCAAACTTGCAACAATACACCCAATTGAACTGCCACAAAATATCTTTATAGGGACTTTGGAACATCAAAACATTCAAAAAAGTGAAGAGGTAATGAAGCTGAATAAAGAACCAATATGGTTGGATCCAATTAAATCCTACCTAAAAAAAGGAGAACTATCACAAGACCCTAAAGAAGCCAAAAAAGTAAAACACCGGAGTGCTCACTTCTCTCTTTATAATGACATACTCTACAAGCGAGCATATTCTCTCTCATGGCTGAGGTGCCTGAAACCAAGTGAAGTAGAATATGTCTTAAGGGAAATACATGAGGGATGCTGTGGAATGCACATCAGTGGAAAAATTCTAGTCGCAAAAGCAATCCGACAAGGGTACTTCTGGCCCAAAATGAAAGAAGAAGCTATTGCCTTCGTCAAAAAATGCCCCTCCTGCCAGAAATTTGAGCAAGGAAGACATATCCTTGTAGTAGAACAGATTCCTATTACCACCCCATGGCCTTTTGAAAAATGGGGTATAGATATAGTGGGACCTTTCCCAACAGCCTCATGACAAAGAAAATTTCTTCTTGTAGCAGTCGAATATTTCACCAAATGGGTAGAAGCAGAACCGCTCGCAATAATAATAGCAGAAAAAGTGATGAACTTCCTGTGGAAAAATATTGTATGCAGATTTGGAGTACCATATCATCTCGTCAGCGACAATGAAAAGCAGTTCAACAATGCTAAAATAAGGACCTTCTGTTCAGGACTTAATATAAAATAACATTTCTCCTCAGTAGCTCATCCCCAGTCAAATGGACGGACTGAAGTGACCAATCGAATAATCCTCCAAGGATTAAAAAGAAGGCTAGATTCGTATGGGAGAAGTTGGGTGGATGAACTTCATCATGTCCTATAGATATACCAAACTACTCCAAGACAGCCCACAGGAGAGACTCCTTTTAATCTAACATATGGGAGCGAGAATGTTATTCCATTCAACGTCAGTCTGCCCAGTGGAAGGATCTATTTCACCAATTATGAAGACAACAACGAAGCAAGAAGAGCTTTGAGAAAAAGCTAGTATTAGGATGGCAGCCTATAAACAGCGAGCTATAAATTATTTTAATCAGAAAGTGAAAGCTCGAAGACTTAGAGAATGAGAGCTAGTCATGAGGAACTTAGAAGCTATAGGCAAAAGAGAGGGAACAAGCAAGTTAGCACCTAATTAGGAAGGGCCCTTCAAAGTTAAAAAGTGATAGGACCAGCTACTTATAAACTTGTAACAATGCAAGATGCTGAAGTTACACATACTTGGAATATTCAACATCTCAAGAAGTTCTATCAATAAAATTATTTCTTCCTTCAAAATTAAAAAAGTTCGCTAAAAACTGAAGATATAGACATCTAAGAACAACTCTCAGTTGAGAGAGTAAAAGACCTAGGAAAAGTTAGGCGAAAGACTGCGAGGCAGAAAGACCTTAGAAAGGCTAGGCGAAAGTCCGCGAGGCAAAAAGACATAGGAAAGGCTAGGCGAAAGTCTGCGAGGCAACTCTCTATTGAGAGAGTGAAAGACTTAGGAATGACTAGGCGAAAGCCCGCGAGATAATTCTCTGTTGAGAGAGTAAAAGACCTAGGAAAGGCTAGGCGAAAGTCCTTGAGGCAACTCTCTGTTGAAAGAGTAAAAGACCTAGGAAAGGCTAAGCGAAAGTTAGCGAGGCAGAAAGACCTAAGAAAGGCTAGGTGAAAGTCCTCGAGGCAACCCTTTGTTGAGAGAGTGAAAGACCTAGGAAAAGCTAAGCGAAAGACAACGAGGCAGTTCTCTGTAGAAGAAACGAAGTACTAAACCTCAAAAGTAGTTGATAAACACGAAGTGAATCTTTCAAGAGAAAAAAGAATCCCAACTTGACAAAATCTTCTGACAAAGCAAACAAACACAAAGTGATTCTCTATTGAGAGATTACTAATTTTTAGTGAAACAGTTTTATTATTAAGAAGACAGATAAGTCAAATATTAAGCATGAGTGAAGATTCAAAGATTAAGTAATTATCTGCTTCGATAAATAATAAAGAAAAGACTAAGTATGCCTTCAATAAATCAAGCTGCATAAAATATATGAAGTAGTGAAAGAAAAATATAAACTTGTATTAATTGTTGAATTAATTACAAAATCAAGATAAAAGAGAGAGAGAGAGAGAGAGAGAAAAATTATAAGGCAGAAGGTGGCTGTTGAGTATTTGGTGCAGCTGAAAGAGACGAAGCAATACAGGACGAATCGAACTGGAAGAGGAAGGAGACGAAGCCAAGCTTGTAGGGGCAAATACTCTCTTTGGTACATAAGCAATAACTTTAGGGAACTTCGCAGCGCAAGCATCGATGGCCATGTTATAGCAATTTATGGCCCTTACGCTCGAATCCAAGGCCAAACGACACTTATACTCATGAGAGTTCAAGAAATCATGGATGATCGTGGCCTTCTCTTCCTCAACCTTCTTGCGAAGGCACTCAGAACTCTGGAGTTTATCTTTAAGATCGTCAATTTGTTTTTCGGCAATTTCGAAGCTCTTCATCAGCTCGGGGTAGTCCTTTGCTTGCTCTTTCAGATCAGACATTTCAGCCTTCAGTCGTCCAGCTTCGGATTTAAGCTCTTTTATAATTTTTTGACGTTCCAAAAGATCTGAATCTTAATTTTTTAGCTGAGCTTCAAGATCTTACAGTTTGGCATTTAAGTTCGTTGATAGCCGTTCCAATTCTTCTGATTTCTGAGTGTAAAGACCTTTGAAATGGTCTCTTTCACCAGCTAAATCCTTCGTCTCAGAGCGCAAGGCCTCTAGCTCGGATAAGGCTACTTGCTTCTTTCTTTCTTCATCCAGGGTAGCTTGCAGGGAGGCAATCTCGGAGTTCAGCTTCTCTTTCATCTCTTGACTTGAAGAGCGAAGAGATGAAAGGGCAGTATTCTATTTATTTATTATATCTTGATTAGAAGAGAAGGATCACCGCACCACTGATTGATAAAGAGCGAACTCATTCAATTTCTCTCCAAACTTTTTATTGAGCCTCATCAACTGAAAAATAAAACGAAAGTGAGGTCAGGATAAAAAGAGAGAGAAAGCAGAAGAAAAGATGAAAAAGACATACCTCATCTAGAGTTGACTCAGAATCCAACAAGAGTTGTTCAGGAAAAACGGGCTTTAAAATCAAAGGGGCTTCAAACTCAGTTTGTCCAAGAGCAGATGAAGGGCTCTCATCTAAGATTTCGCCTCAAGGAGAGAAAGACATAGGGTCAGACTAAAGGACAAATTCCCTTGTAACGTTTCCCCCGGCCTCAGGTCCCAAGGCGACCTCAGTTTCTACATTATCAGTGATTTCACCCACTACGGGATCCCTTACAGTCACCACATCTCCCCCGCCTTCCTTAGCAGCCACTGAAGCAGGCCCTACATCATCTACAACAGCTTCGAAAAGCAGATCGAGATCAGAGATGGGAATTGCAGAAGAAGAAATGAAGTTGTCTGCTTGATCCATCTCACCCATAAAGTCTTCCATATAAATAACTTGAGGAGGCAGGACACTAGGAGTTGGTGTTAGGGTCGCTTGATCCAAGACCACTGTCGGAGTAATTGACTTCGGACCTTTAATTGCTAAAAAAATAAAATAAAGAATTAGCATGAAACAAAAGGATGAGGCACAAACAGAAAAACAGATAGAAACATGCAAAACCTACTAAGTTGAAGAGATCGTCACAGAAAAATGTTAGATGAGTCCCAGGATGAACGAAAAACATACCTAGCTCAGAAGCCGGATCGGCAGCAGTTACAGGCGCACAGACTAAGGCAGTTTCCAAAATTCTAACCTCGTTAATGATTAGTGGAGGTGGCACCCTTTCGCGAATTCACTCCACTATCACATCAAAAAATTGTATCATTAACCAACTGATTTCTGAAAGGATCAGAAGTAGTTCGTTCAGAAGAAGAAGAAAAATCACCTACAGACTTACGGACAAGCTCAGAAACTAGAAGCCCATCCTCGCTATCACTCGAAATAGTAATGGGTAGATCTTGAGATGGAATGGTTGTGAGAGCCAAAGTAGTGTCAGTAATGGGGGCCACCTCATCTACTGGCTTAATTGCTGAAGAAGTCTCAATCACTGACTTAGCAACTGAAGCATTTTTGATAGCTGTCTTGGTTTAAGAAAAACTGGCGAGCGTCGCTTTCACTAGTTTTCTTTTCTTTTTAGGAAAAAGCTTGGTTTGAGGAGAAGATGCTTTCCTTTTCTCCCCAGTAGATGAATCATCACCCCAGTTGGCAGCATTGGTAGCTTGAAGCTCACTAGTTCGTTCCACCAGAATCGGGAGGAAGGCAGCCTCGTTATAAGGCGAAGGGGTTAGGCTTAGGCCCTTCGACAATTCGTGAATTTTTTTGTAGGAATTATCTTTGTTGGTAAGTCAGACTGCAAAAACAAGGGGGAAAAGTCAATGAAGAGTAAACTTAAGAAGAAAAAATTATGTTAGAAAGAGGTGAAAACTCACCCCTAATGTCCTTAATGACGAGATGCATAGTCTTACCTCATGCATCCTTGATACAAAAAGCGAAGTCGAGCTTCCCTATATCATAGGAACAGTCATCCTTTATAAGGGTCTCCATCGTAATGATTTCTTCAAGCAGGAGGTTCATAGGGATATCAGGAAGACCGTAAACAACGAAAACTTGAAGGACACCTCGGAAGTCGAAGCCCTCGCCGCCTCGGAATTGTTCCTTAGCCACATTAGGCTTATTCACAAACAGATTGCGCCCAAATTTTAAGCTGGTACATACTCGCCGGTCACCTGAACGAATGAATTTGAAGAAGCATTGGAACATCCTTACAGTAGGACGAAGTCCTAAGGCTTTACAAATCACCTCGAACTGATGCAGGTCTTGAATCGAGTTGGGTGAGAGCATCATTGGATTAATACAGAAGTAATTGAAACATTCCACCAAAAAGGGAGATGGTGGAAACCTCAAGCCAGCTTCAAATTGATGATAGTAGAAGACAAAATGTTCATTATCCTTAGTCATCTCAGTGGTATTGGGAATGCTAGGATTGACAAAAATTCTGTTAGAAGATTTTGGGAAGTCTACAACAAATTTCTCTTGATCTTTCAATTTTGCAGCAAACCCACTTAGATATGTGTTCTTTAGAATGGAGCCAATATTGCCCCAAGCATTTTTCAAATCAGTCTTAATATTCTGGTAGGAATTTTTATCTTTTTTAGGGGTCATTGCAATGCGAGGAAGGAAAAAAATGAGAAGAAATGAAAATGGAAGAAAACTAAGAAAGCAAAGAGAAGGAGAAGAGTTCTGGAGAATTTGAGAATGCAAGAAGTTTAAAAAAAAAAATGAAGAAGAAAGGGTTTTAAAAAGGAACAAAACCCTAGAAAAATGTGCTGATTAATCATTTCAAATGCAAAATAGACGGCAGAGATAGAATATTACCCTGGGACTTCAACGCTAGGATTACGCCACGTATGAAAAAGGTACTTTAGCATTAAATGACTGAACTTGGGACAAGTGCGAAAAGATACTTTTGAGATTCTAAAAGATTAAGTCCTTGAACCGAAGTAAACAATACACTAAGGTAAAAAGAACCAGATCGTTTAGATATTAAAAAAGAATCAAACTGTTTCAACCGAAGTTCACAAAATCCTAAACTTCGCTAAAACAGGGGGCCACTGATAATGGACAAAATATACCGAACTGGGTTATAAAGTAAGATGGGCCCGACCTAATCTAAAGTACTTAAAAACCTAAAGACTAATAGAAGAAAGTCAAACAAAGGCATTCAGTTCGTTTCCAAGTAGGAAGCTGATAATGTGCAAAGCGCCATTCTAATCCAAACAGGTCAAGGTAATTCATACTTAACTCATGTAAGGACTTGTATCCTATAAATACCTCAAGAAATCAACCTTCACAGGTACATACACTAATACACAGGCAATACAATACATTGTTCTCAGTCTTCCAAATTGAGTCAATCATCTAACTTGACCGTCGGAGTGGCTTTGCTAGGCACCCTGCCTAGCCCACCTGACTCTTGTTTCTTTTTACAGGTCGCACCAGCTCACATTCAAACTCAAGCAAGATTGAAGGATTCCATCTCGGTTGGAATTAGTTTCATCACATAGTTTAATTCATTGAATTATGACTCGATTAATTTAATGAGTAGGGGAATTCTCGAGTACTTGATAGCCATTTCAAGTGCAGTATGTGGCGTTGGATTGGATGGTGTTACCCTTTTCATTGTAAAGATAGGATGATATTATTAGGCAACATTTTATAATTTTACGGCATTTTTTGAAAATAGACTATTATCCCTAAAATTTTAAAATTTTTTAAAATTGTACCATTCGATCAAAATTGCTACTTTGAGATTTTCTTCTCTCCTAGTGGCATCTGAACTGAATTAAAATATAAATGATAAATTACTATTTAGTCACTCAAATTTAATCTAATTAACAAGTTTATCATTCATTTTTGAAAAACTAATTAAATAGTCTCTCACGTTTGTTTTTGTTAACAAAATAATCTTTTTTTGTTAGTCAAAATAATTTTTAGTAGTCAATGGCATTTTAATAGTAAAACTACTAAAATACCTTTATAAGGGAAAAAAATTCAAATTGATTACTATTTTTTTAATTTGTCTAATTAGATATAAAATTAATTTTGTTACGTAATTAATATAATATGTTTTTAGTTTTTAGTTCAATGGAACTTAATTTTTCTTTTAAATTTTTTAAAAAATATTTTATATATTCTAATAATGTAAAAAATTATATTTTAAGTAAAAAATTCATATATGAATTTAAATAATTAAAATGAAAGGTTATATATTTTTTGATAGTGTAGAATCTTTTTTGTTATTTATAATAAAAATATATTTTTATTATCTAAAATATATGGTATAATTTTTTTTTTTTTTAGATAAGGTGGAAAATTAAAACAATTAATATTAATTTGAGTTTTTATTCAAAAAGAAAGAAATAAAAAAAAAGGAGAGACTATAATATATTAGATTTTATAATCACATAATATATATAAGAGTATTTTGGTTTTTTTTTTTTTTTTTATTTACTTAATGAAAAATTTTAGTTATTTTAGACTGAATGATTATTTTTAGGAATGACAATGGGGCGGATCGGGGATGGGGATTAATAGTTTTACCCCGACCCCACCCTGTACCCCGCCAGGGTAAAAAATTTGTTCCCAATCCCTGGCCCGCCCAACCCAATTACAATTTCAATTCATATGCAATGATCATTTGTCCCCTTCAAATAGAAATACATTGACAACCACAAATCTTTAACCACAGTGTTCATTTAGCTACATTAACTACTTCATCTGAATCAAGTAAATCATATAACAACTAAGTTAGTAAAGTGAACAAGAAGTTAAGATTTTGAAATATAGTTACATGCTTTTAAATTTTCTCAAAATTAAGAACAATTATTAAGTTGAAAAATTTATACATGATTCATCATCATCCATATCATCATAAATTGTAGCATATCCATCTGAATTCATTGGAATCTCACCTAATTTTTTTGAAAAAAAAAAACCAAGTTAGACTAATACAAAAAACTTAAATTTAGAAACAACTAAAACTCTAAAAGTTTAGTGTTACCTTTAAATTTAGTAGCCCACAACCAACTTTGCGCACATATCAAAGCTTCCAAAGTTTTTGGATGCAACCTACTACGATGCGGACTAACTAGTCTTTCACTAGTGCTAAAAGCAGACTCACTAGCAACAGTTGAAATAGTAATGGCTAGTATCTCCCTAGCTATGGCTTGCAAAGTAGGATACTTAACCCTATTTAGCTTCCACCAAAGTAGAATATCAAAATCAGTTATCCTTGGCAATACCTCCTCATCCAAATAATTATCCAATTCAGTTTTAGTGTATGTAGTTTTAACTTTCTTTTGCCTCCTCACAAATTGATCATAATCGGATAATTCATCCACTTCATTATTTGATGAATCAAATTGTAGGACCATTCCAGCACTTTCCACATTAACTTTCATTTGGTATTCACTAATCAAATCATAGCACAAATGCCTAATTTTCTCAATTCGAGCCAAAAAATCATTCCCATACACTTTTGGAAAGTAGTAATCAAGCAAAGACAACTTATATCTTGAATCTAAAACAGCAACACCCATCAAATCATGTATCACACTCCAATATTTATCAAATTTAACCAACATATTTGCTGCCATTTAACTTACAATCTTATCCGGTGAAACAATCCATTGATTTAATGCCAATTTTATTTCACAAATTTTAGGAAAATAAATGTTAGAAGTTGGATATTTTATACCCGAAAACATTTCAGTTACACTATAAAACAACTTCAATTTTCCACAGATTTCCTTAGCAAACAACCAATCTTTCTCTTTAGGCAAATCAGTATATTGAGATTCACGTTGTTTCAACCTAAAAAACACCTCTTTGTATAACAAAGCTGTTTGAAGCATTAAATATGTGGCATTCCATCTTGTTTCACAATTAAGACCCAATTTTTAAGTTAAAGGAATCCGTAATAATCTAGCTGCTTCCTCAAATCTTTCATATCTCTTAAGTGTTGCTGTCCAAAAAATCACATTATTACTAATCTTTTTATCCCACTCTTTATTATATCTAGTCCATCATTCACAATCAAATTTAATATATGTGCACAACAACGCATATGAAGCAAAGAACCAGATCTTAATAAAGAATCACATTGTAACTTATTCTTAATAATATTCACCATCGCATCATTGGTAGAACAATTATCCAAAGTGATTGTAGAAATTTTTGTGTCAATATTCCAATCCATTAAATAGTCAACTAGCACTTGACAAAGAACATCACTTGTGTGTGGACAAGAAACATATGTGAATCTAAATTTAAAGAAAAAAAAAAGAACATTATTAAATCATTGCTAACCTAATTGTTCTATATGCACAACATAAACAATAAATATTAAGACTGAAATAAATTTTCATACCTTAAGATCCGGCTTTGTAATACCCAATTACTATTGACGAAATGTGATGTGACTGTCATAAACCCTTTCTTTTGGTTACTAGAAGTCCACATGTCACTAGTAATAGCCACTATACTTTTGTTCTTCTCTAGCATCTTCATAGTGTTGGCTTTTTCATAATCATAAATCTTTAATATGTCATTTTTAAGTGTATTCCTAGATGGACACTTAAACAAAGGTTGAAGAGCATTTGAATACTTCCTAAATACGATATGATCCACTATAGATAAAGGATACTCATGTAAAATGACTGCATAAGCTAGCTCTTTTCTTGCGGCATCTTGATCAAAGGAGTAGGTAACCTTTCGCCTTTGTTAAGTTCTTAGTCAAGACTTTTTGTTTCAAATCTATTACTTTTCGTCTTGGACATCTCTTCAAGTGATCATGCAAGTGCTTTGTTCCATTTTTTTTTGTTTCCCTACCTAACAATTTGTAGTAGTTGCACTGAGTCTTATACACACCATCAATTTTCTACTTGTTAAAATGCTCCCACACAACACTTTTTAATTTTCCTTTACTTTGAATGGGATTAACGTCATTTTCTTCTTCCAGACTTACTGTTGTGCTTGTGTTTGGATTAGGACTTTCATCATTGGTTGATGCATTAGAACTGCTTGGTGATGAACTAGAAGTGATTGGTATGAGTTCTCTTGTTCAAACATTGCTGCAAAAAAGAGGAAAATACAATATTCTTAAAAAAAAAAAAATCAATACAATATTGTTGATACCTGCACACATTGTTATGCAAGATAAGGTAGTGATTTATGACAATGAGATTCAGCTGATTGTTAATTTAACTGTCCTAAACACGTTGTCCATACGACCAATATTTATTTATTATTAATTAAGATTAGAAAAATCATTGATGAAGTCAATTAATGCAAATTTATAGCTCTCATTTGTGAATAAAGGCTGCAAAAACTAAAGAATAAACAAAAGTATAATAAGAAAAAGCAGGTAATAAAAAAATTATGTAGCTAATAATTTTAGTCACACCGTGCAATCAAGTAGTTCTACACAATATCTTGATATATATTGTTAATGAAACAAATGTAAGGGATTATTTAATTCGTTTAAAGTGAGATTTGACATAATTACGGATATTATATTTTATATGGTTTTTTTTTATTATTATTATTTAAAATTTTGTGGCAATAGCGGGAAAGAAATTTTCATTAGTCAAATCAAAATAAACAAATGTAATATAGTATTATTTTATTATTTACAAGCATAACATTGGTAAATGTTTGGATAAAGGTTCAATTTGCCCTTTCAACTTTTCCGGATGTCTAATTGGGCAAAAAATGACCTTTTGAGCTAATTAGAAACACTAATTTTTTTTTTTTTTTTTTTTTTCCATTTAAGCCCAATTTTGACTTTCCACTGCAGACGTAGGCGAGTGAAGTCAAAATAAATAATTAAAAAAAAAAGAAAATTAAAAGGGTTTGCACGTGTGATTGTTTCCAAGAAACAACCATTGAGCTTTGGGAGAAAGAAAACTTACAGCCTTATTTAGTTAGTAGTGAAAAATATTTTCTATTTTCATTTTTCAATTTTTTTTTCTTTTTCTCAATTTTTTAATTTTTAATTTTCTAAATTGAAACTTGAAAAATTGAAAAATATTCATTTCCAATTTTATAATTCTCTATTCTCTATTTTCTACTTTTTATTTTGTAATATATTTTATAATGCTTTTTTTTATTAAATAAATTTCATTTTACTAAAATACTAATTATTAGATGTGAATATATTGATAATCTTATAATATGATCACTTAGATATTTTTTAATTTAAAGATACATTTTAAATATAAATCTAAAAAAATGGTGAAAATTATTTAGTAATATTTTAATTAAAACATTGAAATATAATAGTAATTAGATTTAATTA
>CATKHJ010168782.1:0-11176 GCA_949750685.1 Vernicia montana | reverse complement strand
AAGGGAGATTAACCACAATATTAATGTGATGATGGGAAAAACTAAGAAGATTGGGACTGTTTCTTTCTTTCCACAAAATTGCAAGACCTCCGCCATGCCCAACACTATCCACTGCAAATAAACCATCAAAACCTAAGAGGTTTTTTATACGCTCTAGCTTCGCTCTATACGACTGCGTTTCAATTAAAAATACAAACTTAAGCTTTGATTCTTGGACTAGGTCCAAGAGGGCCTGAACTGTCCATTGGTTGCCCAAGCCACGGCAGTTCCAGCTAAGGGTCGTCATTACGATCGGTGGGCCTGGTATACAGGACCCACCTCTAAAACATTTTTTGGATCAGTTGAGACAAGCTTTTGTATATTATCAGGCCCACCAACTTCATCAGAGTTATTAGACCTCAACTCATTTTCCATGCCTACCATACGACGTCGCTTTTGGTCTAGCACAACTACCCCTGTATTTTGTTTTTCCTTATCAAACATAATCGTGTCCATAATCTCCATATTATCAGGATTGATCCCCTCAGTCATGGCCGAAACTTTAGAGATTAAATCTTGCACGATTTTAGAACCATTAATCATGCCCTTGCCACTACTTTCCTTGTTGGTTTCCTTCGAAGTCTGAACTATCGCTCCAACCACTGTTCCATCACCGAAATTTTTACTAGAATTGCCTTCTCTGGCGAGCACAGCAGACCTCATCCATTTGGCACTAGAATTTTGAGACTGTTTTTTAGGAAGAACCCAAAGCCATGGACCATAAGGAAGGTCAGACTTTAGAATGCTCTTATCAAAAGACTTCTCGCAAAACTTTTCTTGATGGCCCATCAGACCACAATAGAAACAAAATTGTGGAAGACGTTCGTATTTGAAAGTAATCCATACACATGAACCACCATCCTTCTTAATTTTCATCTTTCTTTTAATTGGTTTATTCGCTTTCATGGAGACTTTGAGTCTCATATAACTTTTAGCAATGCCATCAAAGTTGCTTGGATCCGATTCAGCAAAGACTCCAATAAAATCACCAATAGCCTTAGCAATCTTCTCATACATAAAACCAATAGGTAAGTCATAAACATGAACCCAAAGATCAACTGAGTCAAGAATGATCTGAGCCGCTTGTTCACCTAGATTAAGTCTCTTCAGCAGAAGGATTTGATTATTGAAAGTCCATGACCCATCGTTGAGAACCCTGAGCATATCTCGATCATGAAAGAATTGAAACACAAATAAGTTCTCACTTCGTTCTAAGATGTTAATACCTTTCACCGGACGCCATATAGGAATAAGAGCGTCTTTCATTGCAATGAAATTAATCGTCCTATCTGTTAGAAAATGTCCAACCAAACTTCATCCTTCAGAGCCATCTTCGTTTTCGGATGCAATACCAGAGATATCCAAAACTGTCTCGTCTTCATCAACCAAAGTCAGCTTGTTATAGACTTCATCAATCATCAGGGTTACATGACTACTGCTAGAAGTCATATTTATGGGTAAAGTGACAAAAAGCAAGGAAAAAATATTGGGAATGATTGAGGAAACAATAGGTGTGCAATGATTGAATGATTGGGCGAGCAGAGATCGAAGAAAGATTAGTTTATCATGAAACTATGTGAACATGTCATGAGACAAGACAGAGAAACATGTCATACGACAAGACCTTTCAGTTTTATGACATTTTTGTTAATTACCACTACAGGTGATGCTACGTGTCGCGAGGTGCCACGGGTATAACAACACCTCAATTAAATATTTGTCTATTATATCTTAAAACAAAATATGAATATAACTTATTATAATTTTGTATTTTAACAAAGGAGGTGATATTGAGACTCTCTCGCTAATACTAATTATTGTTAATGCTCGTGTTGTACTAACTATTTTTATTAAAAATTGTTAAACTTGTACTTACTCACTATATATAATGATAAACTTACTTTATTATATATGAATTACTATACCTAATTTATTATCAAAACACCTATAGGATATCTCATGAAATCTTAACAATTTATCATATTTATATTCAGAGATAATATAAAATATGGTACATGTGAAAATATAGAATATGGTACATGTGAAAATTACTTATACATATTCAAAGTTGTTTACTTATCTCATTTTTTATATTTGTCCCAAATTTAATAAATACTATCTATATACAATTTGAACCTATTTAATACCTATTTAATTTTAAAATATCTAATTAATAATTTATAAAAAATATGTTTTTATAATTTTAATTAATATTTTTATTAATTAAATATCATAAAAAAATCTAAATTTATATTTACTTTAATAAAATATTTTATAAATTAATTAATATTTATTTGTATTCAAATTAATTATTTATGTAAATAAATTCGATTAACAATTACCTAATGCATGTACTGAACCTTAAACCTGGAATAATTAAGTAATTATTTTTAAATTTATATATATTCCAAATCTATTGATAAATATTCAAATCCATGAATAGATTGAATAGGATTAAATACTCTACTCATTTTCATTCCTATTCATATATGAACCTAATAAACAACATTTTTAGCTTTACTATTTATATCATTCTCGAACTCATTAACGATTTATCTCTTACTATTTAAAAATTTAATTAATATTATTTGTATCCACGAAGACTAACCATTGTTAATATTAATACATTTATAAAAAAAATTATTTATTTAGATATTAAAGTTTATTTAATTTAAAATTTAGTTACTATAATTTTTAGTGCATAAACAAATATACATATTAAAATAAAAAATAAGAAAATGAAAATTATTGTTGAAAGTGAAAATGGATTAAATCCTAGCCAATGAATTTAAAAAGCTAGTTTGGTAGTTTAATCTTGGCCGTTCATGAATAAGTCCAAGTATTTGCCAATTGCCATTATGATTATCACACAAAAAAAGGGTATTTTAGGGAAAAAAAAAAGTCATTATTAACTGAACGGTGCAGACTTTTTCCTTTAACCCAATGGTCTATATTACTTCAAGGGTGTAGGTGTCCAGGAACATAGAGATCTATGGTAAAGGAGAAAGTAAAACTAATAAAATAATTTATTTTCAAATCAAACATCTTATCAGAAAGATGTTAACTTGTCACAATTTTCTTAGGCAATGTTAACTTGTTCAACAGATGACAACTCTGCTATAATGCTACATGTAGAATTAGGATTGCTACTTGTTCACCGGTGGTTTCACTTTCTACTTGTTCCGGAAAATCTGGATTGCTTGCTTCACTCTGCAATAGCTCGGTAATGAGTCTGCTACGATAGGATCCACCATATAATGATCTTGACAAGTAGTCTTCCAAATCATCGGTGGTTTCACTTTCTACTTGTTTCGGAAAATCTGCTTCTTCTTCTTCTTCTTCTTCTTTTTGACAGGTGGATTGCTTGCTTCACTCTGCAATAGCTCGGTAATGAATCTGCTACGATAGGATCCACCATATAATGAGCTTGACAAGTGGTATTCCAAATCATCGGTGGTTTCACTTTCTACTTGTTTCGGAAAATCTGGATTGCTTGCTTCTTCTTCTTCTTTTTTTTTTTTTTGACAGATGGATTGCTTGCTTCACTCTGCAATAGCTCGGTAATGAGTCTGCTACGATAGGATCCACCATATAATGAGATTGACAAGTGGTCTTCCAAATCATCGGTGGTTTCACTTTCTACTTGTTTCGGAAAATCTGGATTGCTTGCTTTCTTCTTCTTCTTCTTCTTCTTTTTGACAGGTGGATTGCTTGCTTCACTCTGCAATAGCTTAGTTATGACACTGCTAGGATAGGATCCATTCTGCTCACGTCTTGCAGATACCACGTTGACCCCACACCTTTTTACCTTTAGTTGCACATTATTATTGTCATCATCATCTCCTGGGAAGGTATATATTGCTTCAAAATAAAATGAGGCCTCATTGACATTACAACAGTTTCTTATGAGCCATTTAGCTGCATAAGCAGAGTTGCTATCGTACCAAAAAAACATGTGATCTGATTCAAGGACGTCAACAGGATTGAAATTACAACCAAATGCCACTGCTTGGTTACCATTAGTGATTTTAAAATGGCATTTAAATCTAAGAGAGAAGTCATCCTTGAGAATGAGAGGAGTCTTGAATTCTAGAACAACAGAAAAAGCAAAACCCTCAAACATAGTATCAAAGCAAGATGGAGGAATCGGAATGGTTACTGAAGATGATGGGCTTTCATAGTTGAACCACTTTGGAATTTCACTTCCGGCTAAACCAACTACAACAGTACCAAAAATATCACGCTTCTGATTGAAAGGGGAAACCAAAAAGAAAAGAACAATTAGGAAGACATGAAAGATTAGTTCTTAATAGGAAGAATATAAGGAGAATGGAAGGGAGGGAGAGGCTTACTGTGTTAGCAATTGCTAGCTCTCTTACTCTCAGCTGTGCATCTGCCATAATGTTGCAACGTGCATTCTGTTCCAAATTTACACAATTAGAATAATCAAACTCATGATAGCATCCTCTTTTTATGGCTCCAATGGATGAAGTTGGTCTAGTAGTTTCCAGTGAACTACAACTTGCTACACGGAGCTTTTCTAGTTGGCATGGAAGCTCTGGTAGACCTTGAAGTCTCGTGCAGTAGTTTAGATTCAATACTCTTAATGATGATAAAGTGATAATGTCAGTGGGGACTTCTACAAGTGCAGTGCCACATAGATGTAGCTCTATTAAAGAGCACAAACCATGCAAAGGAGGCAATTTCCTAAGCTTTGAGCAGCCAGTAAGAAAAAGCTTTTCAAGGCACATCAACTCACAAACGCTACTTGGAAGACTCTTGAGCATTTTACAATTCGACAATTTCAACTCAACAAGTGAAGAGAGAGATCCAATATTTGGGGTCAATTCTTTTATTGAGGTTTGATTTAACACTATTTTTTCTGGATTTCCTGTAATCTCTGGAAACTTTTTGAATTTTGAGCAGCATGCAAGATTAAGTTCCTTGATAGAATTCAAATGCATAGGACTTGGAAGACTTCTAAAGTTTTCGCATCTTGTTATTTCTAAGTATTCAAGATTGTCAAGAGTTTGAACAGATGGGGGCCACTCTTCCAATCCAGAGTCTTTTAGTTCTAATCTTTTTATGCCTTTCGGAATCTCTGGCAGTATCTTCAAATTTGTGCATAAAGCAAGACCAAGAAACCAGAGAGATTTCAACTCAATGAGGCTTGGAAGACTCCTCAGCTTTTTGCACCCATATAGATTAAGAAGACTGAGGTTGTGGAGGCATTGAATAGATGAGGGAATCTCAAGCAAACTATAACAGCATGCAAGATCCATCCACTTCAAGTTTGTAGCTGAAGAGAGATCTGGGAGTCTGGTCAATTGCACAGCTCTAGAGAGATAGAGATATTTCAACTGCGCTGGAAACTGCACATGAACATATATTTTTTTTAAAAATAAATTCTTAAAAAACCTCACACATAAAAATATTGGGTAAATTATATAATTAAGGGTTTTTAGCTATTTATATGGTTGATATAATTTTAGTCCATTAAATTATGAGATTTCAAAATTTGGTCATATTGGTATGATTAATTCAAATTCAATTGAAAAATAAATTAAGTTTATTCTTTGAGCTCAATATTTACCCCTTTTTTCTCTATTGATCACATTGTTATATAAAGGCAAAAAACAATAAAAAAAATATACTTAAAGCACACCTGATGTCCATTCCAAAGTTGTTCAACTTTGCTCCATCTCAAATCAAGTTCAACAAGGTTCTCCATGAAAAAATTAGACGGCAAAGATTTGCAAGGGTATTCTTCCCAATAAAGTAAACTCAACTTGTTAGGAAGATGTAGAAGAGGATGTGAAAGATTGGATTCATCCAATTCAAATATAAAGCATGTATCTTTGTTCCTTGACTGGTACCAAGACTTATAAAATTTGAGCAATCTTAAGTTGTGCATATGTGAGAAGGCTGCATAACTTAAATGTACCTTTCCCATTTTAGACATGTCCAAAAATATGCCTTCAACTTTTTTCGTCCCCTAACAATCAAGAGTAAAGATCAATGGTTGAGCAAAGAAATTATAAAAGTAGAAACAACCATCTAAATTTTTATTGAAAATGATTTCACAAGCACTTCATATGGGATAAAATAATGGATGTATCATTCCTTTAGTTGCTTACACCTCCAAAAATGAAAAAATAAACAGGAACTTATACACTACTATTCATTGGGGTTTCTTTAATAAATGACTAGTATTATTGTCACATGCATCATGTGATAATCAATATTTTTTCAACAAATTATGAAACACCTAATTTTTTGTGTTAGGTTGTATATATTATATATATGGGACAAATTACTGTGTACACAATGATCGGGTTCTTATAGGAATGGTTAAAGAATAATGAAGATAAAGGAGATATGTCCATAAATGGGTTAATGCATGCTGAAATTATCAAGTATGATTTTACAAACACTATTAATAGTTTATGCATATTGAATATAAAAACAAATTTATAGTAAATTTCATAGGTTAATTTAGTAACATAAAACATTAAGAATTGCACTTTTAGTCCATATTATATTTTATCATAGTTTTGTTTCCATTCATACTTCTATATATAGTATGGCTTTTGCTATCTTGAAAGTTCTTATATGGAAAGAAAATTTTCATTTCTTACCACATTGGTCGTCAACATAAGCAAAATGTCCTTGGGATTCCACAATCTGCTACCCTGTTGTTGAGCAACATTTTGACCCATTTCTTGTATCAAATCATGCATCTCTAATATGTTGTCAATGACAGTTACAAGACACTTGTCCACTAAACGAATTATTCCCCAACTTGCAGGAAAGCCACAACCATCTAGTATATCTTCTACCCAATCTTTGTCCTTTCCTTTGAAAAAGCATGCAATATCAAGAAATATGTTCTTCTCCATCAAATCTAGTTCATTATAACTCACTTCTAAGATTTTTTTAATGTTGGAATCAGGAAATTGCTTTAGTTTATTCAATGCACCTTCCCATTCTTTTTGGGACCTTTGGTATAAATGGGAACCCAAAACTTTAAGAGCTAATGGAACACCTTTAGCATAGTTTACTACCCTTTCTGACAACTCCAAATAATCATTAGGAGGATGCTGTTGTTTGAAGGCTTTCATACTCAGTAATTTCAGAGCATCGCTGTATTTTAATCCATCAACCCTATATATTTTGTCAACCCGATCATTAAGCACTTGTTTATCTCTGCTTGTTACAATGACCCTACTTCCTGGACCAAACCAACCATGACTTCCAGCTAAAGCCTCTAATTGGTTTGAATCATTAACATCATCAAGAACAATAACCACTTTCTTTTCACTAAGCATATCCAAAACAAAAGTGGGAAGTACATGGAACATTTCTATACTCAAATTTTCATCCTGTAAAAGTTTAGAAAAGAAACATTTTCGTAAATGAACTATTTCATGTTTTTCTGATTGTTCCCTAACATTGCTAAAAAAGCAACAATCATCAAATTGATCAGATATTTGACTAACAAGAGCTTCAGCAATCGTTGTCTTTCCTATACCACCCATCCCCCAAATTCCAATAAATCGAACATCTGTTGACCCCAGACATAGCATTGACAGTATCTGGTTGATGTGTGAATCAATCCCAACTAGGTCAGTGGAAGTTCTGAAAGAGACAGGATATAATTTCTTCATAATTTGGTCGACAACTGCCTCGCTTAATTTCGACTCAAGCCTAAAAAAATATGATATAAAGGATATAAATTAACACGTCCACAACTTTAAAGAAACTTTTGAAATCTTGATAACTTAAATATCAAGACCAATAAAAAAAAACCTTAGGAATTCTTTCACTGGGCTTGGATTGGACAAATAGAACTACTTATTTATAACAAGCAAAGTATTGCTAACACAAGAAATCCTATTAATTTTATCTATGATCATATACATATTTAACCAAAAAAGAAAAAAATAAATTCATTGTAAATATTTTTTTAGTTGAACCATAATTAAGGATTGACTTCTTGATTACAGATAACTAAAAAATAATTAAAAATAAAATTATTGAATGGATTTCAATTCTCAAACTCATAATTAAGAACATACTTAAAGCAACTATTATCAAATAAAATATTGCATATATAAAAAAAATAAATCAATCATACAAGAATTAAAATCAGTAATAAAAGAGGTCTCATACACATGAGCAGAGCTATATTTTTTCTAATTAAAAGGTACTAATTACCTGTAGTAACTCGATTCCAATCCGGACAAATTGGCAGCTTCAGTCAAAGCAGTGCTCCACCTCTGGACTTTGTCTCTGCTCTCCTTAAATTTTTCTTTAATTTTTCCAAATGCTTTTCCAAAATTCCCAATTTGATGCCTAACATCACAAGGGTTCACATGGTAGAAAACTGGTAAAACCTTGCGCCCAATTGTTTTCCTGCAATCCATAATCTTCACGAGTTCGTCCAAACACCACCTAGAATACCCATAATTTTCTGATAAAATGATTACTGAAATCTTTGATTCTTCTATTGTTTTCAAAAGGGTTTGTGAGATTTCTTCTCCTCTGACAAGATTATCATCCATGAATGTTTTGATGTGTTTTCGACACAGAGCAGCATAAAGATGGCTAGTGAAATTTTGGCGGGTATCTGTACCTCTGAAACTAAGGAAAACATCGTATGTCGTTTTGGAAGATGAAGTAGAAGCCATTTTTACAAGTTTCTTTATCAGTTTGCTATCAGAGAAATGGAATATAGACAGATTCTTGATTCTTGAAAGTCAAGTAGAGCTGTAGAGGTATCACCTTTTTTACAACTTCTTTTTTTTTTTTTTTTTTAAATAAAGGTATCAATGAACTTCGTAAATATAAATAGTGATAATAATAATAAAAAATCCGTGTGCGAATTTTATATTATTTATGGGTTAATTTACAAAATCGTCCCCATAATTATTTAATTGTTTCTGATCACATCCTTGCTCTGTACTTCGGTAGCTTCCATGAAGTTTCAATTACGCCGAAGTACTGGATTAAGATCTGTTCATATTCTTTTCAACGTGATAGGTCATGATAATATAATTTCAACCGAATGTTCATTTGCAACTTTCTAATGTCTAAGATTGAAGAAAGGAAAATAAGGAAAATTTCATAGCCGTTTAATATTAAAATAAAATTTTAAATGGAGTTGAAAAGTTATAAATTAACACTTCAATAACTGATAAGAGTTGAGAAACTCATAGGATAAAACAAATTATCTAAACACAAAAATAACAGATTTTAAAAATACATACACTAGTAGTGTACTTTATCATCCAACATGGTAAGTGACATGACAATCACTTGGCCCATTTATTGCACAACCAGAACTTCAATATCTAATAACTAGCTAAAAACATTTAAATGAAATTATTGTTAAAAGTTTATAGCCTGATTGGTTACAGAATTTTTTTTTTTTATTTTCATTGAAAATGAAAAATTTTCATTTCCAAATAAAATTGAAAAATAAGTGGAAAACATATTTATTCACTACTAGAATCTGACAATTTAGCGACGAATTAATTCGTTGCTAAATAATATAAATCTGTCGCTAAAAAATATTTGTGACGGATTAGCGATGGATTTAATCCGTCGTTAAAATGCTTCTCGCTGAAAAAAGGCAACTGATTTAATCCGTCGCTAAAATTCAGCGCTATTCTGTCGCTAAAAAAATCAGTCACTGAATTTAGCGACGAAATTGGCAACATATTAAGTCGTCGCTAAGTGTAACGACAAATTAAATCTGTCGCTGATTTAAAGATTTGTCGCTAAATTGGCGATGATTTGTTATGTCCATAGCTAATCTGTCTCTAAATTTAGCGACAAATTATGCCGTCGCTAGATATCGCTAAATTGGCGAGGACTTGTTTTGAATTAGCGATGGATTATCCGTCGCTAATCCGTCACAAATTCTTTTTTAAAAATTCAATTTATATAAGAATATTTAAATAAAAAATATTTTTTATAGAAAAAAAGATTGAAAAAATGAAAATAAAATAAATAAAATATAAAATCCAATATAACAAATATTATTCATGTTTGTACTGTACATGTATGAAAAAATAATAAAAATGTGAAAAAAAATGTTACTAGATGGGGTCTTGGGGGTGCTACTGCTGCTGTTGTGATGCTGAAACAGAAGAAGATGTGTAAGGTGAACTGAGATACTCAGATAGCACCTCTCTGATGATATCTTGGATTCGCAAGTCGGACTGAAGTTACGTCTGCTGATACTCAAACAGCATGGACTCCATCCAATGCTCCTGATAACTCTATTTTCTTAAAGTTATTTTACCTGTTTAAACTTAAATTTTGGTTCAGTTCTTAAGAATTTAATAATATTATTACTTATTTTGAGAAATAAATAATTCTAACAATTTATAAATAAATTATAAAATATTTTTAGTATTTTATTTTTTTTATTTTATTTTGCAGATCAAAATAACATTAATGAAGTATGCAATGATGTCATGATAATAATGATGCAGGCAATGATGTCATAATATTAATGATGTAGGTAATGATGTCATGATATTAATGATGCAAGCAATGATGTCATAATAATAATGATGTAAGCAATGATGCAAGATGGTGGAAAAAAAAGATGGAAATTTCCTATAAATAGGCATTACCACTCCTCCTTCAAATCATCAATTCAATTCTTCATCATTCAATCAATTAGATAGATTTATATTTTCTTAGTTTCATTTCTTTTTATTTTCATTTTGTTGAAGAAGAGAAGTTTTGGAGCTCATCTACACCAAAGATTGTATCCCAAAAAAGAGTTATTTCTAAACTTTTATTATTCAATTTAATAATAAATTGTTATTATGTTTTCTATTAGATTAATTGTTAATTTAATTGTTTCTTTCTTCTTAATTATGAGTAGCTAAATTTCTTCTCTAGGATTTAGATGTAATCTTTTGATTTACCTATGACTATATTTATTTAATTGATTTGGTTTTGATTATTGGAATTAATCTTTTATCTTATAACTTAATACTTGTGAATAATTGATCACTATTTGCATGTTTAAAGATATTATGTGAAGTAGCGAGAGTGGAAACATAATATTTGTTCATTAAGATATTAGACCTAGGGAATGTGTTACTTAGAGATAAGA
>CATKHJ010168747.1:0-21243 GCA_949750685.1 Vernicia montana | reverse complement strand
TATAATGATCTCTAATCAATATTTTCAAAGTAATATATTTTTCTCAACAACAGTTCAAAGTTCAAACAACAATGCTAGTTAGACCTTATATATGTACCTCACCTGGAATAGTTCTTGCTGGACCAATGAATCCATTTCACTGACATATTTTTGGATGCTTTCATGGTTCAAAAAGCTCATCATAGCACCTCTCATGAGCCTATGTCGAGACCCAGAAAGGTCAAAGATGTTGTTCTTTCCTAGTATTGCTGCTGAAGAAGCAGGTTGCTTGGCGGCAATTCCATTATCACTTCCACTCAATACAAATTTATTACCAGCTTGGCCAGTTATGACAATCACATTCGAACCCATGAGTGAAGTCTTGAATACTAATCCGTACTTGGCAATACGCTTCTCAAACCATTCAGTAACCTTATTTTCTTTGTATGCCTTAATTAAACTTATCGACTCTCCAATGATTGGGAGTCCTAATTTCCCTGGAGGAAGCTTCTTTCGTCGGAGTGGTAAGTCTGTAACTGTATATTTCCATATCTGAACCGAAAGGGTTATGAAGGTGATCAGAATAATGGTTATCAATGGGAGTTTGGACTCAAAAGAGGGCTCTTCAAGGCTGAACATTATTTGTTCCATTAATGAGTGAGACAGCTATAGAGATGGTATGGTTGAGTCATGCATAGATAGTTACTTATATAGCAAGGAGTGAGGTATGTGGCCGATGGTTACAAGGACAAATAAGTTAAAATTAAAATTCATAATCTATGTTCTGTGATCAATTAAAGCAGAAAATTACAGAATAATTATATATGCTTTGTTAGCTAAGCTTGATTTTGTGGAACTGAAAGCACGTCTTTTGTCTAGAGGTTGTGTTGCCACTCTGTTGCAGCATCTAAAGACGGTATTCTACTAACATAAAACAAACAAAATATATATCTTTTTTTGTTTTTTAATTATTAGAATCCTTTGAAAACTGGGGGCTTTCTTAGCCTCAGATTCTAATTATACAGGAGAAATTTTTTTGGCCTCGTATCATATATGATAGATCATCTTAATTTTAAACATTTAACTTCTTGCATTAAGAGCAGCAGCAGACATTTTATCACTATAGTTACTCTATTGATTCAGCAGTTGTTTCTTGCAAAAATCATGTCATTGATTATAGTTGCTTCCTTAATCAAGTAATCAACAATACATAAAATACTGAATGTGGTATAATGCATCTTTATCCAAATCATAAAAATCTCAATAATTTAACAACAGTAAGGTGACAACTTCAAGATCAAATGAAATGTTTGTGATTGTCCATCAACATCTGCCCAAATTTATATAATCCATCATGATAGAGACACGAAGCCAGATGAAAATCTATACCATAATTTCTAACAACCTACCTAAATTTGACTACTTAAATGATGTTGAAATTGAAAGTTTGGAAAGCATATTATTATTAAATTGTTCAACAGATCAATCCACAAATAGCCCAATTTACTTATTAGGTTTAGCATTCATACATGCTTAAGTTCATTTTATCTTAGGCTGTAAGTAGGGTAACAATTCCACTCATATTCATTTATCCATTTATGTTCACTCATTTAAATAAGAGTGTGAATAGTAAATGGATAATTTAAATATTAAATAAGTAATAAATAAGTATAACCTATTTAACCCATTAATTTATGAATTATACAAGAGTTTGTATGAATATTCATTGAATTATACAAGAGTTGGTATGAATACTCATCTCAACCCATTAAATTGACCAAGTCTTTTTTTTTTTTTTTTTTTTTTTTATAGAAGACATTTTTTAAATTATTATATATAGAAAAAGTGCAGGCTAAAAACTTTTTAACTTCAATATTTGGTGATTTATATGATTAGCAATTAGTGGAATCCATATATATATATATATATATATATATATAAAGTTGTTGCACGTAAGGTTTTTTCTTTTTTTTTTCGCCAAAGGTTGTTGGACGTAAGGTTAAACATACGTGGACTCCTTCCAAAAGGTCCAAATTGACTTTAAAACAAAGTCGCATTTTTTAAGCATAATTCACAAAAATAAATTTTTTTTGTTTATAAAATAGTAACGAAAATAAAATAATTATTATGTTTTGGTTGAAATTAGATGTAAAATAATTATTTAATAAGATAAAAAATTATAATTATAAGTTTTTTATATTTAATTCTTTAAAATTATTGTTTAAAGAATTTAATTATTTTTTTATAATGTAAAAATAATATTTTCAATATGTAAATAAATTATTTTGAATTTGTAAATAAATTATTTTACATAATAAATAGGAAAATAGATTATAAATGATTTGAATTAAATGAATATAAATACTCATATACAAATTAAAAAGACCATAAATAAATGGATGACATACGATCTTACCCATTTAAACCCAATTTATATTATCAAAACTCATTCATTTGACACTCCAAGCTGTGAGTTAGTGGGCCTAAGAACAGAAACCCATAAGTAGCCCGCTGAAAATCGTAAAATTACAAATTAACCTTTCTCCCTCAATCCTTCGAATCGATCACAGGACATCACACTCGCACGCGCACACCGACCTCCCGATCCCTAGCTAGCTCGTTTATATTTTTTTTTATCCCAAATCGAAAAACCCCAAACCCTATTATTACCAATTATCTACGGTAGACGTAGAGAGAGAGAGAGAGAGAGAGATGGATCAACACGAAGAGCAAGAGCATGAGGTATACGGAAGTGAAATCCCCGACGAAGGAGAGATGGACGCCGATATCGACATGTCTTCTAGGGCTGAAGAAGAAGATGAAGACCAGGGCCCTAACTCCAAGGTCCCTCACTCTATATATGCTTTATCTTGGACTTCAGGTTTATTTACCTTATTTTGTTTGCATTTTTATTTTGGTGGATTAGGATTTGGAGGACATGAAGAAGAGATTGAAGGAGATCGAAGAAGAAGCTGGCGCTCTTCGTGAAATGCAGGCTAAGGTTGAGAAAGAGATGGGAGCTGTTCAAGGTATATCTCGCTGCGTGTGTATTGTTCTCTTCTTAAGTTGTTTTAGTTGTAGAAAAGAGTAGCTTGGTCTATTTTAGTTATGCGTGGATCTCTAGTTCAAATTTTATCTTGCTTGGAAGAAACTGATTTATTTTCACAGACATTCAGTTTTGCCTAGTGTTTATGTGTATGTATCATCTACGTATATATGTAGGTATGAATGTACTGATATGAATGTATCAGTTTTTTAATGGATTGGAATTGGACAGTTTTGAATTTATATTTTTGGGTAAAATTAAAGAAAGGATACGAGCAAGTGCATGATCAGAACATAAGCACCTCTGTCTCCATATAACCTGATTTTGACTGAGTTTTGGGATGCTTGTGAACTTGATTCTCAAAATAACTGATGGACAACTACAAAATCATATATATGGATAATTAGTTTTATGCTGATAAATATAGAAGAGAACATTAAAACTATATGATTTACTTATGTTAAAATATTACTTATGTGATTTAAATGCATGCAATGCACATTTCATCTTGTTGAGTATAAATTTTAATCGTATTGTATGATGCGCTGCTTTAGTTCACAGTTGGCCTTATTATTGTCATTTATTGTCTCTTTTCCCTCTTTGAACCATGTATAAAGATTCCTCAAGTGCTTCTGCAACTCAGGCTGAAAAGGAGGAGGTGGATGCCCGCTCTATTTATGTTGGTAATGTGAGGATTAACTATCCTTTTCTCATTTAAATGATGATATGCATGTATTTTGATATTGTGTTATCCTCATGCATTTGAATATACACCAGTTTTTGTTTCTTGCCAAATCTCTGACTCTCAATTCAATTGCCTATGTGGACTGTAGCCGCACAGTATGTGTATATCAATTACTGGTCCTTAATCCTAATTCATGAATTAGAAATACACATACACACACATAGCTGCAAATCCTTAGTTTGTTTGCCACATATTCAATTAGGTTTGGATTAGTTATATTCTTTTTTGTACATTCTGATGTTTTTACTAGTGTGATGCATTCAATGAGCAGATTTGAAAGAGCGTAATATTGTTGCTCTTCATTTATGTTTTTTACTTCAGGTAGACTATGCCTGTACTCCTGAAGAAGTCCAGCAGCATTTTCAATCCTGTGGAACAGTGAACAGAGTGACAATTTTGACTGACAAGTTTGGTCAACCAAAAGGATTTGCTTATGTTGAATTTGTAGAAATTGATGCTGTTCAAAATGCTCTTTTATTAAATGAATCAGAACTGCATGGCCGTCAGTTAAAGGTATTTTAAATTATTCAGTTGTTCTCTTTGCTGGTAATTGCTTTGTGAATTTGCTTATTTGATTATAGCGGTGGGTCTGGCTTATCCTTAGGTCTCTGCTAAGCGAACCAACATTCCCGGAATGAAGCAGTATCGAGGAAGGCGCCCAAACCCTTATTTTGGGGGATTCAGATCCCGAAGGCCATTCATGCCTGCTGCCCCATTCTATCCTCCTTATGGGTATGAGTGAGTATTTAAATATGTTTACTCCTTTTAGTCACTTGGATGATGAAGAAAACTTGATACCTTACATCTCTCTGCAATTTAATCAAAGTCTATGCATTTTCCTTTCTTATCCGTGATTGAATAGATACATCGTATTGTGGTTTGATGGTTTTTAACTTTTTATGCTTTTTTTTAGTGTTTTCAGATTTTGAGAAAGATGCGATTTAACTTTTTTTTTTTCTCCCGATAGAGAATATATTAATATTTTAAAAATAGGATTAAATTGCTGATGTATCAAAGCCAATAAAAAGGAATACAGTTTTGGGATATGTTACTCAGTCTACAGTTCCATTCTGTCTAATATCTATGCAACGGTACAAATTTTGAATTTCTGGAAGTACTCGATTATGCTCTTAATGGTTAAGATACATACATCCTCCATATTTCTGGAACTTTGGTCGTGTTGTCCATATATGTGATTAGGTTGATCAATTTATGAACTGTACCCCAATTGGCATCCGAAAGGGGATAGCAAATTATTAGTTGACTTTGGTATTCATTTGTTTTTAATCTCTTTTATTCGTGTGCATCAGAAATGGCTGTGAATTCTTATGTCTTACTCTTTACATTAGTAGAACACTTGGGTTATAAATCTTCAACCATTGCCTGGTAAGTCTGGAGGATTTTCTTGGTATGGTTGGATTAGAAGGATAATATTTCTGTAAGTGGCTGCCTTAGCCTTGTAGAGAACATTTATATTTTTTCATTGAAGGAGAGCTGGTAGTCTGTTCATTCAGACTCGTATTTCTTTTGCATGGAAATGATTTTAAATCTTGGCTGGCATATTTTTTGTGATTGCTGGCTTTTTCCTATGATACTTAGAAGTTCATCCCAATGCATCTTGTGAGTGCAAAAGCAGTGATGTATTTATATTAGCTGCATATTATTCATGTTAATTTATTCTCATGGGCAGGAGGGTTCCAAGGTTCAGGAGACCCGTGCGTTACAGGCCATACTAGCAGCCACCATTTTGAGAAGACCATTGATTCATGGATTATGATGGTCGTACCAATCTCATGGTTACATGAAGGGAAGGGACAGAAGGACTTGTATCATCATTTGCATGGCGAAGGCCAGTCTGATTTTTCTCAAACTAATAGTTCAGGAGTGCTAGATTCTTGTGCATCAAACAAATCGCGCATTTACTTGCTTTATAGGGGATAAAGGGGCGGCAGATGTGCAAATGTTGTGGAAATGCGTTTTTTTTTTTTTTTTTTCCTTTTCTTTTCATGTATTTATGAATTCGTGATCTAAGATTTAAAGTTTCTCAGTGAGGTTAAGTTGAAACTTTGGGAGCTTTATAATTGGCCGCGTGTTGCCTTTGTAGTTCAGAAATCATAGTGGCACGTTAGTTATTTTACAGTTTAGCTGTTGGCCTGTAGCAATTTATCGCTCAATTTGATGTTAATCAGAGGTTATTTGACCATGATGAGTTTTGCATTTCAACTGATGTTTTTTTTTTTTTTTTTTTTTTTTGGCCCAGAGAAATTTTGCATTTCATTGAACAGATAAAGAATCAATATTCAGCAATGATTGTAGTCTAGGAGGCTGAATTACACTCCAAATTGGAGAGAGAAAACTGTTTAACAAAGATCTAGCTACCAATCTGATGATCTATTGGCTTCCCCTACTAACTCAACAAAAACTAAAAAACTGGAATTTAAATTTCAAAGCATGAGCAATCTTGATGTTTTTGGAACTAGGTTTTGTTCAGTGCACATGTTTAGTGATTTCAAGCATATGCTTACTGATAATGTATAAAATATTGGTTCTTAAATGCTACAAAATAATAAAATGGGTAAATCCACTTTCCCTACCCCTCACCCTAATCTTCTTTTGGCCTATTCCATCCATGCCAATCAGAGTGGGAATGAAAATTCTGATACTTGCCTTAATCCATTCCATTGTTATTCTTAAATATTAGTCTCAACTTTAAATCTCAAAGTCTTATTTTAAATTTGCTATTGTTAAATTTTTATAGATTTAGCTAAATGTTTTATACATGCTAATTAAAATATTTAATTTTCCAAAAGAATTCATTTTTTTTAATGGCTCCCGTCGTTCGAAAGTCCTCAAAAAAATTTAAGAAAACATCCGTGCAATCTTTACTTTGTTCTACTAAATTGCAAAGATTTATAATATAGTTTCAGAAGAATTTTAAAAGATCAGTTTAGTTGCCAAGTCACATGAAAAAAATAAAAAACTGAAATCCCAAACCCGACAGCTATTGGGTCTCATTTTTGTAATTCTGTGTAATATAGGCAGCCCAACACATATTTATTACTTAAAAATAAAATTTTAAATTAAACCAGTGTGCTCCTTTCTCTGCATCTCTCTGATTTGATTTTCTGGGAATCGCGAGCTCTGAATTGATCTGGGATTCAGGTGATTTATAGCTGTACCTTGCATCTCCTTTACTTCCTAATTCCTATTTTGTTTGTCTTTGTCGTATATGCCTACTTGTTCAATTATTAATTGTTTCGGTAAAACAAGGGTTCAATGGCTTCTTCCAAAGAAACCGATAATACTCTGGATTCTCCATCCTCGTAAGCTTCCGCTTCTCTTTGTTTCATGTCTTTCCCATATGTTCTTCTTAACATTCTTTCATTTATGTCTATTATTCATTTAATTATTAACTACTATATGTTCTTGTTCATGTTTAAATTGCGCTATATAACTTACTAGTTACCTTAACCTAGTGAAAAGGGTTTTTTAGCAAATTCATCATTATGGGTTTGTTTCTGCTGATTTTGTTTCTATAGAAAGTTCAATTATTTGCTTTTCTTTTTTCCTTCTCTATCTCTCTCTCTCTCTCTCTATTGCAAATTTACGTCACTCGAATTTTTGGTTTCTTCTTTTCTGTCGTGGGAATAATTTTTAGGCCAAAGAACATGTACAAGGATCCAGATGACGGCCGACAACGGTTTTTGCTTGAGTTGGAATTTATCCAATGTCTAGCTAATCCCACTTATATCCATTGTAAGTTCATAAAATTTTTGGAGTTTCCTTTTACAAAGGGCATTGAATACCCACTTAAAATCACCTCCATTTACAGCACTGATGATCTCCACTGGCTTTACAAAGGTCTTGTTTACCTGGGAGTTTTTTTGGTCTTTGAGGATTACTTAAATCTTTCTATGTCCCGCGCAATCATAATTTGGAAAAACTGGTGCTTTAGTTACCTTAAGATGTAAAAGCATCCAAAATTACTTTTCAACCAACTTTTAACTCTCATTATTTGCTAAATTGTTATTTCTTGGGTAGCTCCTACCAAGATCCCCTTTTTTAGTGAAATGTGTGGCATGTGTACTTGTGTTAATTTATTGCTGTCTGAATCTTTAACATCAAATATTAAAGTACAGATGAGTATTAGTTCATGTGTTTTTGGATGTGTTCTACACTTGCTCTTTTACTGTCCAGGTGTTAAAATTCACTTATGTATTTTTTCACATTTTACCCTGATGCTGTGTATGAATTTTTTATGTGCAGATTTAGCTCAGAATCGTTATTTTGAAGATGAAGCATTTATTGGCTACTTGAAATACCTTCAGTACTGGCAACGACCAGAGTACATGAAATTTATAATGTGAGCTAATAGCTTTAGGCTATTGTCACTTAAACAAACTTTGACTTTAAGATTGTTACATGAACTAAAAGGATGTGACATTTTTATTTATAACTTTTTTTATTTACTTTTGTGATCCATGCACTCATGATCTAGTGTGATTCCAGGTATCCTCATTGCCTATATTTTCTTGAACTGCTCCAGAATGCAAACTTTCGCAATGCAATGGCACATCCTGGCAACAAGGTTATATTCTTGTGTTTCTTTCTTACTACCTTGCCAAAATGAAGATGCAATATTATCTTTTTTGATCTTTAGGGTATATTTGGCATTGTTGTTTGAGCTGCAATTGAGAAAAGTACTGTATTGAAAAGGTTGATTAAAGATCATTAAAATGTATTTTTAATGTGAATTTAATATGTTCTAGTCATAAAAACTACAAAGCTAAATGGCATTCTCAAACTGTTTTTCTCAACATCATCTAAAATGGTACTTTTTCTGGAAAAGCAATTTCAACCTCAATGCCAAATAAGCTCTTAGATCTTTCTTTAACAATTAATAGCCATATAAGATTTGTTTCTTCCAGTTTACAAGTTCATACAACTGATGCTGATCTATTTCAAATGGTATTTAAATCAGATACCACTGATATATACTATTGCAAGATATAATGTTTCATTTTTCTTTTTGCTTCATATTTTTATGAATGATGTTAGCATCTAGCTCGACTTATTCGCTTAATTGATTAGCATTCTATGACTTGGTCCTTGTTGCTTGCTTTTGAGGAGTCATATCCTAGAGAGAGATATTTTTATCATGGTCTAGTTCTCTTCAGCAAGCATCTTAATGAAAGTTGCTATTAGATGCTTCATGTAATCTGTTGCATTTTGATTTGGTGATAACCTAGGACAGTTAATTGGTGTCTCTTGCATTTTGAACTGCTTTTTATTCTTAATTTTCCATATCAAGATGATTGCAAAGAAGGCTAAATTTTAATCTTTTATGGTCTAAAATGAAAATAAGAAATATGCATGTCTTGTACCACATAAACACGAAACTGAGTTTTGTGTTTGTTCCTGGTTAATTTTAGACTCACTTCTGGATATGTGAATATTTAGGAGCTGGCACATAGACAGCAATTCTTTTTTTGGAAGAACTATAGAAACAACCGATTGAAGCACATTTTACCAAGACCGCTGCCCGAACCTGCTCCTGCACCCCCTGCTTCTGCCCCTCCTCCAGCTCCTGTGCAACCAGTACCACCTATAGCTCCAGCAACCATTGCTATGCCAGCTGCTCCTGCGTCATCACTTTCTCCCATGCCATATGGCATGCCCCCTGGGTCTGCTCTTGCAAAAAATGACATGAGGAATACTGGAATTGATCGGAGAAAAAGAAAGTATGTAACTTATCTGTTGTCTGATTCAGTAGTTGGGCAAAAATACTGATTGGATACCTCCTCTTTTTTCTCTATCATAAAAGACCACGAGGTGGTATTCTTATACATACGTTGTTTGATTATTGCAGGAAAGAAGTTTAGCCTGGGCTATCAGCTACTTCGAAAACAGTGGGGTGAATATATCTGCTGAGGTAGCTATACATACTCATCCATTTGTTTTATGAGGCTGAAAATTTGTGAAGATTATAAATCATGATTGCCTGCATCTCACATTAATGATTTGTGAAATTTTGTATATTTTGTGTCATCTTAGGCATCAATTATTTATATCATGAACTGTTTATACATTGAGGTCTGTATACATGGGCAATAAACAATTGGCTTACCGATGGAAGTTTTGCTGAAAATACTTGTCAGCTGTATGAACATTATGAAAGCCATGAGAAATTATCAGCTCTGGAGTTTTTAGAAGGGACCAGCATCAAACTACGATAGCTACCCTTTTTTGTGGTGGTTGCTCCGGGAATGTAACTGTAGCATCTGTGTCTTTTCATGTTCTGGTGTTGTAGAACTTAATTCATACATGACAGACTAGACAGCTAAAAGCCATGAGTTTACATGCCAACCATTAGACTCTGCGATATATGTTCTTGGCATGGCTCTCATGAATCATAATATGAACCCAACTATTTTTCACTCATTTGTAATAAATTTTTATATATTGATTTATCAAGTCTTGTTCTGAATCCTTGAAGTATCTTATTACCCTTGGATCATATCAGTTTATTAACCAACCTGCTTGCCTACATTTTGGTGGTACTGGATGATGAAAAGATATTATATTTCATTATTTCTGGTCTTGTGCATTATTGGATATGAAACTCCCTATGAGGTATAGCCTTATAGAGTATTAGACTTCGTGCCCGTTTGGTTTAGCTTTTAAAAGCTAGCGTTTAGTGGTTTCAACCGTTGAAGCAGGACATTTGGTAAATTCAAATTAAAAGTTAGCAGCTGAATTTTCAACCGCCAGCCTTTAAATTTTATAACTAAAAGCTAGAATTTGTAGTTTTAGCTTCTGAAATAATGTCACTGAAGCTTGAAATAATTACAAAAATATGAGCTAATAATTAATTTCTATATAAATTATATACATTACATTTTGATTATATACATTCACATAGTTAAATACAACTAATTCAAAATCATAAAAGTAATAATTGAAATATTAAATTAATAATTTTATTATTATAAATACAAATATATAGCAATAATATATTTTCTTCTTCTTATTATTATTATTATGTATATATACACAAAATAATTTAAAATTTACTTAAAAAATAAAAAATATATAGAATTATTTTTATTATATAATTTATATATATATAATACTAAAAACATTAATTATATATACGTAGACAATTTGATATATAATATATAAAATAATATCTTTATCCGTCATTTTATAATTTAATTTCAATTTCAACTATTAAATTACTAAACATTCTTGAATCTTTGTAACTGTTGGTTGTTAAACGCTCACAATTAATTGCTCTCAACTAATCACAACCATTAAACCAAACAGTCCTTTCGTAGTAAGGGCCTATTGGTGCTGAGAAGGGACAATATCTTACAAGTTTTTCAATTAATGAAATACCATTTATCATTTTGAATGAGTTCATTTAGGTCTAATTAGACATATTCATATTCATTCATGGTCATACTTGAGTTTAAAAAATGTCAAATTTTTCAAAAGTTTAATCGGTCTTATTTATAATTTTTTTTATAAATTAAGACTCACAAACCAACCCTGAATAAATATAAGTCCAATGTTTAGTTGCTTCAATTGTTAATAATCACCATTGGATGTTTGATTATTTTAACCAAAAACATTTAATAATAATAATAATAATGAGTTGTCTTGCTTTGTTTATGTTCATTGCTTGCACTTATAATTTTATGCCAAGTTTTATACTCTCTCCGTCTCAAAAAGATTATTTATTATTTTTTTTATAATGTTTTAAGATGTTTGTTCACTTTAAAAATAGATATAAATATTTGTTCATTTTATTTTATTTAATTGAAAAGCGTAGTATTTGTTTATTTTTAAAATTAATAAAAAATATAATAATAAATGAGTATAAGTAAGAGTATAAGTAAAGAATATAATAAAATTTATAAATTGATAAGTAATAAATAATATTTTTTTTTATTGCGTGAGAAAATAGAGTAGATAATATTTTTGGTTTGGATAGAGTAATATTTTAGAGATAAGAATGTGACATGCCTGACGTGGCAAATCTCAGCCTTGCCAACTCATATTAACAACTTAGACCTTTGAAGGCTTGAAGCACACCAGTCCACGTCATCACTTAGACGCCGCGAAAAAACGCCTACTCCTGATCCTTATCGCTGGCGGCTCGCTGCGTCAATGCCTAGTTTTCCAACCAAACCTTAACCTTTTTTTTTTTTAAATAATAATTATTTTTCAGCCAAAAAGTTATTTTAAACAACCTATTGCTACGTGGATCAAAGTGATTTGTGGGGTAGTTTACTAAACAACATAATACACGTTAGTGGGGATGATATGAAGATCCAAGGGTCATGAATTAAAGGCATGTACCTGGTAAAGCCCAAGTAGGCTAAGAAAAAATTAGGATAATATCTATGTGAAATCTAAAAATTTAGTAGTAGGCAAATAGTTGGTTCGATTTAAAATTAAAATAATTTAAAATTTTGTTGTTCTTAATTTTTTTTTTCACCGAATTGAATTGATCTTAGCATAAAAATTGAAAAAAAAAATTCGATTCGATTGATTGATTTGGGTTAATGAGCTTTATTTTTTTGCTATTTTTTTTATTATATATATATATATATACTAACAAAAAAAATTTTGAAATTTGAAACAAGAATGTCTTTTCCCAATAAACAATTCTTTTCCCAATCTCTTTCTAAATTTCAAAAATATTTTTGTTAATATATATTAATATATATATATATATATATATATATATATATATATATATTAAAAATTGGGTCGATTCGATTTTAATTAAATTTTTTTTATAAAAATCAAATAAAATTAAAATTTAATTTAATTTATCATATATAAAATCGATTCGAACTTATGTACTAAATAAACCGGTAGGTTAGATTTTACTAATCCCTACTTGGTATAAAGCCTAGTCAACGGTCTAGATTTCTCCCCGAAATCTTGAACCCCATTTATACAAATAGATTTTTCACGTGGATATCCGTTTCCCCAATTTCTGCCGTTTTCCGTGTAAAATTTGGGTTGCCCTTTCTTGACTACTAAGTTCTAGCTACTTGCCTCGTTGTCATTGGACCAATTTTCCATACTGTCCACCTCCATCCAATTGGAAATTATGCAAATATTTTATAAAGAAAAATAGTTGGCAAATCAATTCACCTACATCAATAAGATTATATTAACAAATTTAAATACTTTTTTGGATGGTATTGATAAATTTTTCTTTATTCTATAAATTATTATATTCTTATTAAATTTTTGTTATCTTTTTAATTAATATTCAAATTTCATTCTTTTTCTTTAATTAAAGTCAAATTTTTATTTTTTCTCTTTCAAATTTTCTTTTTATCTTTTTAATCAACATTCAAATTGTATTCTCTTCCAAATTTAAATATTTCTCTTGAAATTTCATTCTCTCACATATTGAGTAAATAATTCATGAATTTCGATCCAACTTATGTTTTTTCTCATTTTCTTTTTCTTTTTCTCTGTTTCTTTGATATTTTTCTTGGAGGATCTTTGGGCTCTAATTTCTTTATAGAAAAAAAATAGAAAATATAGTTGTAGTCTCTTTTACTGTTGGGGATTGTTTATTTTTAAATTTTAATTATTTATTTGTAAATTTTAAATCTTAAAAATGTTTAATTTAATTCTTTCAATAAAAACTAAAATAATAATAATAATAATATAGGTGTAATTTAAATATAAATACTTTACATTATTGTTTAAAATTTTATAATTATTTTGTGCTTATTTATATTATATTGTTAACACAATCATATAATGTGAAAACTTAAAAGTGATCATCAATTTCTATATTAAAGCCAACTAAAATTAATAATATAATATATATATATATATACATATTTATGAGATCAACTGCAATTTATTTAAAATTTATGAGAATATAAAGTTATAATAAATATGCTTTAATTTAATTGGAGTTTTCAAAGTAAAGTGATAACAATATATGTATAGACATTCAATAAGGGCTAATAGTAATATATATAGTCATAATTGGAAATAAAATTTTTAAATTGATTATCACTTTTGAAGTTTAGTATAAGTAAATAGTAATCATAGACGGACTTAGGCATGACTAAAGGGGCATTGGGTCCCTTGCAATTTTTAAAATTTACAAGGATTATATAGCAGTTTTAAAAAAGTTTTAAATATTACATGTATAAATAACTTTTGACCCTCCTAAAATTTCTAAATTTTTAAAATTATAATATTATTTTTAAAAATCTGTCAGTCTTGATTTTTTTATTCTATTCACTACTAATTGTCTAATTTTGTTATTGAATTAACCATTTATTCTAAAAACAATATTTAAAAGTTTTAAGTGAATACTTCACATTTATTATTTGTATATTTTTTTTGTCAGATTTATTTTAGTTTTCTTTAATTTATTGTTATATTATATTATATTCTACAATATTGACGTGATTGAATCTTATTTATATTATTTGCTCGCTACTCATGTTATCAAATATAATCAAAATAAAATAAATAACCAAGAAAACTAAAAGAAACAAAAGAATTTTCCTCATTTATGTGAATAGTGCTAAAAAGAAAAAAATCCTTATTTTTGTGAATAGTACTTCTCAATTATTTTTGTAATTATTTAATTTTTGTCTCTAGTCAGTTATGTAATTTTAATTAGACAAACTTTTGTGAGGTAAAATTAAAATTCATAAGATAATCAATAAAAATTTTAAAAGTTGAACGCAATTATTATACTTTTATAAACGTACAATAATCTATAAAATAAAATAAAATTATTAATATCACCTTAAAAGTATTTTAAATTGCTAATAGAATCCTATTGATCTATGTTGATGATCTATTTTCTATTGATCCATTTAGCATGATCTTTTAATAAATTATAATAAAATAGTAATTAGGAGAAATTAATAGATACATTAAATAATTATATAAAATATAGTTAAGCTTAGCTAATAAATATCAAAGAGTATTTGATTTAATATTACTAAAATCGTTTGCTCATTTATAATAGTCCACTTGCTCGATTCATATATAGCTTGAAAAACTCTGTTGTCATTAGTATTTTCATTAGACAAACAATTGTAATTATATGGTTTATATTACGTTTGAGAGTCATTTGAAGTAAGAATTTATTCAATCATGATTCATTAATAACTCATCCAATAATATGAAAATGGAGGAAAATTATTTTACTAGAGTGATACAATGTCCAACCATACTTACCCAAATAAGTAAGGAGAGAGAATAAGGTAAATATATATTTTAAATTATTTAATTCATAATTTAAAAATTTGTAAATCAAGTTTTTTTTTTTTTTTTTTTGACTCCAAAATGTAAATATAAACCGTAAGATGGAGAGTAAAATGATTTACCATTAATATTAAGCTTATTTTTGTTAAGCAACTAAAAAAAAATAAAAAACTATTTTTAACTACACTAGAATTATTATTAAAAAAAAAACTACACTAGAATTAAAAAAATATATATATTATTAGTTTTAGTATATTAAGAATTTTTATAGGAGAAAGTTGTGAGAATTTGAAATTTTAATATAATGTACTATGCTCTCAACTCAATTAAGGTCAGTTTGACATTGTTTTTTTCACGAATTAATTAATTAATTTTTCTGTAGACACCTTTTAGCATTCAAATTTTGAAAAAAAATAGAGTAAAAAATAAAAAAAATAAAATTTCAACAATGCTAAACCGGCCATGAATTTATATTTTGACCATTATTTTCTCACTTTTTCCAACCAAGTTAAATAGGAAGATTTATCATTTTAAAAAAAAGTTTAATGGCAAGGATATTACAGAAAATTAACGTCAACAAATTAGTTTTGATCTTTCTCCAATCAGGGAAGGCTTTGTCTCTCACCTCATTAACTTCCTTTTAATAATCAAATAATAAAATGTAGTATGAATTTAGTAATTTACCATCAAGACCTCCCTCTCTCTCTTCCCCTGTTTTTTTGTCTGTGTTTATCTCTTAAAATTCAAGATCATCTAGACAATTCACATGGAATGGTAATATTACTTGTTTATTAGCTTCTGCTTTCCTTATATATACCGGTTTATTAATCCACGTCTCTTGTTCATGTTTTCTGTTCCTTCTGGTTTATAGTAAGAATAGTAGTGGTGATAGTGGTAGTTTGATCTTCTGGGTTCTTTTTGTTTCAAGATTCTATAGACAGTAGCAGCCATGAACGCCCTTGCAGCTACAAACCGCAATTTTCGCCACGCCGCACGGATTCTTGGGTTGGACTCTAAAGTCGAAAGGAGTCTTTTGATCCCATTTAGAGAGATCAAGGTATATAATAAATCAGAAAAGTCTCTGTCTTTGCTTTTGTTTCATGTGTTATTTCCTAGATTTTATAGACAAAGACTCTGTTTTTTTTTTTTTTGAATCTTGTTGTGGGTGGCTTTGATCAGGTGGAATGCACCATTCCTAAGGACGATGGAACTCTGGTTTCATACGTTGGATTCAGAGTGCAACATGATAATGCTCGTGGGCCAATGAAGGGAGGAATCAGATACCATCCTGAGGTGTGTGATCATACTATTTTTTTTTTCTGCTTGTATTGAAAAATTCATTTGCCTATCTTGTGTTTGAGGCCTTATCTGACTTAGTTATGGCATGTTTGGATGCTCGATCTTTTGTTTTTTTTTTTTTTCTAAGTTTGTTTTCAATGTGATCCATCTGATTGGTTTTGACTTTTGAATGATCCTGATTTCATCTGAAAGTAGAGGAGCATATCAATTACTATATTTTCTATTTTGAAAATTCTGCTCCTGCAATGCTTATGCCTTATAGGTCTATTGAATGAATTTGAAAGATTTTTTTATATTATCAATTGCTGATTACTAATATTCCAATTCAAAATATGCTGGAGAGTGCTGCCAAACATGCATTTCCATGTGAACTAATTTATCAAACTGGGTCTTTATTATATCGTTTCCATGTAGCTTTATGCTTTTTTGGATGAGGAAAATCAGCTTCTGTTTCCTGTATTTACACAACAGAATGCTACCCTGAGAATCTAGAGAGTGACAATTTTTCTAAATTGTGCACAATTGAATATTGAAATAACTATGAATTTGTGTTAACCATTACGTGAGAATATGTTGTGTTACCTATCACATGCCTCTCTTTCAAATTCTGAACTAAATCGCCTTTCTCACAAGAATAACCTCAATTTTACCTGCTCCAAGAATTGGTAATCATGTGGTGAAATCTGTAGGAAAGTAATATGAACTTCCAAAGCCCTATCATCCTTTTGTGGAGTCTGTATTCTGTATTTATGATTTCCAGTCCCTTTTTTTCCCCTCTTGTCCAAAATTTGATACTTTATACATCTTTCTTCCAGTCCTCTTAGATTATTTTATGATTTTATATTTTAGGATTGAATCTGAAGCATTTTCTTTTCCTGGAAGGTTGACCCTGATGAAGTCAATGCCCTGGCTCAACTAATGACATGGAAGACTGCTGTGGCAGACATACCATATGGTGGAGCAAAAGGAGGGATTGGATGCAGCCCAAGGGAGTTAAGTTTAAGTGAGTTAGAACGACTCACCCGTGTCTTCACTCAGAAGATCCATGATCTCATTGGTATTCATACAGATGTGCCTGCACCTGATATGGGCACTAATGCACAGGTAATGTCATCCCCACTGATTTCATTTATATATTTTTTTTCATATGTTCAGTTTTGTCTTACATGGCTAAAATATGCAAACAGACCATGGCATGGATATTGGATGAGTACTCAAAGTTTCATGGTCATTCTCCAGCTGTTGTGACTGGAAAGCCCATAGTAAGAATTAAAGACTGATTTTTCCAAGTTTATGTTTCTAATATTTGAAATAAATATGTTGGAGCTGGATAAATGATACTTATCTTGTCCTCGCTTTTGTCCATATTTGTTATATTAGGATCTTGGTGGATCACTAGGTAGAGAGGCTGCAACTGGTCGTGGAGTTGTTTTTGCTACTGAAGCTTTTCTTGCTGAATATGGGAAATCTATTGATGGTTTGACATTTGTTATTCAGGTAATCTTGAAATTAAATTTCAATTCTGAATTTGATTGTCAGTTAACTTACTTTCTTTTCTAATATTGCTATTTTATTGAAAAATTACTAATTTATTTTTTGTAGGGTTTTGGGAATGTGGGGTCCTGGGCAGCAAGGCTCATTCATGAGAGAGGTGGGAAGGTTATAGCTGTGAGTGACATCACTGGTGCAGTCAAGAACCCAAATGGACTTGATATACCAGAATTGATTAGGCATAAAGAATCCACAGGCAGTCTGACAAATTTCCTTGGTGGGGACTCTATGGATGCTAGTGAACTGCTAGTACATGAATGTGATGTCCTCATCCCATGTGCTTTAGGTGGAGTTCTGAACAGGTTCAGCCCTTTCCCCAGCAATTTGTTGCTTGCTTTTCAGTTTTCAAGTAACTAGTAAATCATTGCATGTCTTTTTTTCAATTTCTTTTGGCTGCCGATCGAATCTATGTTATGTTAAAAGGCATAAACTTTGTTGTAGTTCTTGAGATTTTGTTGTTTAATTAAAAAACATGAAAACTTGAACGGGTGATGTGTTTCCATTGAGAAATAGTTTTAACAGAATGTTAAGCATGCCATATGATTTTGCTAGTGGATATTATATGAGCTTTTGCAATATGTACGAATAAAGAAATATAAAAATATTCTTGTATTTTTAAATTTGACAAACCTCAGCTAATTTTGCCCAAATTTCTTTGGGCCTTCTTTGAAGGGATAATGCTGCAGATGTGAAGGCCAAGTTCATAGTAGAGGCAGCAAACCATCCTACTGATCCAGAAGCAGATGAGGTAACATTGCACTTCTGTTTTTGCTTTCGTGTCTTCTGACAGGAAAAATATATGGTTCTGATTTATGAGATTTTAATATTTGCAGATTCTATCCAAGAAAGGAGTTGTAATACTTCCTGACATATATGCAAATGCTGGAGGCGTGACTGTCAGCTATTTTGAGTGGGTTCAGGTAACAATTGAAAAAAGAAAAGGATAAAAAATTATATTTTTCTTGATATTGTTGATGTAGTAGTTGAAAGTTTGAAGAGCATTTCTTACTGTATGAATCATCTCCTGAAAGCGTGTAATCATCCAAACTTAGATGGTAGAGAACCGAAAACAATTGCTTTCTCATGTTTGATACTAGTGCATTCTCTGAAAAGCCTTAACTAATTTTCCAAACATTCCTAGCTCCTAGTGAACTGCCATAAAATACTGCTGTTTTTGCCTTATTTTTATACCTAGAAAAATAATATGTTGGTCAACTGTATTTTTCTTGGATGATTATTTATGAATGAATTTTGGATTTTGCTTATTAGTAACTAGTGAGTTCCTTATTTGACAGAAGGTATAGGGCATTTGTGAACAGTGTCTTAAACTGTAACTCAAATGACTCAGATACATTGCATAAGAATGATAAGATGCTCAAACTAATTATTAAGTTTATGGAGAAAACTATTCAAACATGTTCTGAAATATTCCAATTTTGCAGAATATTCAAGGTTTCATGTGGGAAGAAGAACAGGTGAATAAAGAGCTTCAGAGGTATATGACCCGAGCCTTTCATAACATCAAGAACATGTGCAAGACACATGATTGCAATCTTCGGATGGGTGCCTTTACCCTTGGGGTAAACCGAGTTGCTCGTGCTACTTTGTTAAGGGGATGGGAAGCATAAATCAACTTCCATTTAGTCTTCAGTTCATTTTTTACCCCTTTGGGCAGCTGAAGGAGCCAAATTGGAAAGCTATTGTTACCTCCTGCTGAACTTCTTTTTTTTTTCCCTCGTTTCTGGTATCTAGAAATTATATTTGGATTCAATTGTTTCATTTGAGAGGATATTTTTTATATAAAAGAAATGAAATTCATGTCTAACAGGGAATCTAGAAAATTAATTACTGCTGTTACAATAGTTGTTGATTTTGATATTTAAATGCATATTTTCTATGACTACTCTTATTGACCTGACATCTTTTGAAATAAACTGAAACAGTACTGTTTGATAGTTTGATCTTTGGGCAACCGGGTATGTTTAACTAGTCTCAGCTGCTTGGTTTGGGTAGTCTGTATCCCCTGAAATTTAGGTATGTTTGTTTGGTAGCTTTCATTTTCATTTTTCTGCTTTGTTAAAGTGTACTTTCAACTATAAATATACTTAAAACATATATATAAATTATTCTTCAATGAACAATAAAGAATTAATTTTTTTTTGTAAATGTTCAATTAGGATTTTTTTAAGTGACTTTTTGCATTTCAAGCCACTTAAATTGATGGTGGAACCAATTTTGTTATGAACTTTATTCAAATTTCATTGAAGGACAATGAAATTAAAATAACTGTCCCTTTACTATTCTATACCCAAAAGTTACCCTGTCCAATGGAATTGTTTAATTGAAAAAGTGGGCAATTTGCTTTTCTTGGTGGGAATGTTTTATATCATTCCTTTTCACAGATTTTGCCATTTCTTTGAAACTCAACAAAAAAGAAAAATTAAAAAACAGAGTAAAGATAAAATAACTTGACCATAATCTCAAAAACAAAAAAGGGAAAGGGGTGAGGCAAAGATAATATTATTTATTACTAAGTATGGGCATTTTTTCTACTCCTATCCTCTCCATTATCACTGACAGAAACACCAAAGAAAGTAGAGAATTAAGTCTCCTTGAACATATCCATGGCTTCCATTGCCATTTCTGCTTCATTGCAAAGGCTCACACTTCACCAAGAAACAACAGCCTCAAGCCAGACCTGCACGTTCTCTGGGGTCAAAACAGGTAACCCATTTTCTTACTCTAAATGTTTAAGGCCAAAACAAGGGTTTAAACATAGCTGAACAACAGGAGAAGTCTCATTTCCATACAGAAGATTCAAAGAATTCTGATCATAAATCAGAACAAGATTCCAAAACAGAATCCTCTGCTCCAAAATTTAGCGATGAGCGATGGAAGAAGGGGACTTGGGATCTAAATATGTTTATTAAAGATGGGAACATGGATTGAGATTGTCTAATTGAAGCAGGTGAGTGAGTTGCCTTTTAGATTTAAAAAAAGTTTGTTAATTTTACTAATTCAGTCCATTCAATAATCTATTTTCTCTACTATCTATTGATATTGCAGAAGCAAAGAGAAGAAAATTTCTTCAATTATACCCAGAATCTCTACAAATGAAGAACAAAATGCTTTTTAGGAGCTCTATTATACCTTGGTGGGCATGGCTCAAAAGTTCATATCTCCTAGAGGCAGAGCTACTCATTGGTGACATTTTTCCATTACTCAATATTCTTACATTTTGTTCTTTATAACCATATTTATCTCATACTTGGCATCAATTTTCTACAGGTAGAGCTGCAATGGTAGGATTCTTCATTCATATGTTGTGGATGCATTGAGAGGGCTTGATATG
>CATKHJ010168739.1:0-21008 GCA_949750685.1 Vernicia montana | reverse complement strand
CATTATTCAATTTTATTAAATGTGTTATTAATTCAATATCAAAGTGTGTGTGTGTGTGTGTATATATATATATTTTGCAACTACTAATTTGAAAATGAAATTTTATAATTAATAAAAATTAAATTTTACTTATACATTATTGAATTTCTTTAAATGTGTTGCTAATTCAATATTAATGTGTGTGTGTATATATATATATATATATAAACACACATTTTGATATTGAATTAACAACACATTTAAGGAAATTCAATATGTGTGTGTGTGTATATATATATATATATAAACCTTTTAAATCGGTTCTAGTTTCGGTTATTCGGTTCGGGATGGTTCGGTATAATTCAGTACGGTTCTCGGTATGGATAACTACTAATCTCCAGAACCGTACCAAAAAAAAAATCGGGACGGTTCGGTTCGGAGAAAGTCAAACGGTCAACGGATATTTTCGGTTCTGGATATTATCGGTTCGAATTTTCGGTACGGTTCGGTATCTCCGAGTCCCGTGCTCAGCCCTAATTATCATATCATATATATACTTACTAATAAATTATGTCTATGTGAATAACTGTTTTTTCATAATTGATTTTTTATTTTTTTAGGAATAATATTATACAAAAATGTTGTGCTCTATCATTGTTATTTAATCTATCAAACAAACTTGAGCTTGAGTTTCTTATTTAAGTATTACCTTGTACAAAGTTATTAATAATATAAAATTGGAAATTATAAAATGTAAAAAGTACAAATATTAAAGTAAGACTTTTTGCATTTTTCATACGAAGAAATTTATGAAAAAAATGGGTGGGATAAATTTGGCTTTGACCATAGCCGAATTTAATTCCTGTCAGTCCTTATCAAATACCACTAAGAAGAAATACAAATTTTCCACCTTTTTCTTCATTCTTGCCTTTTAAGATTTTTTCCCCTTTTCATCCTAGTAGTATTATAACACTTTGTTTATTTCGCGAAAAATAATTTATTTTTAAAAAATATTTTTTTAAGAATTAATTTTATATTATTTGTTAATAATATTAAAATTATTTAAAAAAATTCAATTTATAAGATTATAAACATATTTAAACTTATAACAATTTCGTATTTTTAAAATTTTATTGTTAAATGTTAGAAAAAAATATATAAAAATGATAAATTTGATGGTCATTAGTGATCACTGGCGGCCGGCGGTGATTATCAATGGTCACCGATAGTAAGTATTGGTAATCGACAAATTAATAAATTTGTATTTACATATTTTTTTTTCATTATAATGAGTTTGTCAAAACTTAAAAAATAACTTTCCGTTTTAAAAAGAGAAAGTCATTTTCTTTAAAAAATACTTAACTTTTCATTGACTAAGAAAATATTTTTCGTTAATTAATTTTCCAAAACCTTTTAAACGTTAGAAAATATAAAAAATATTTTTTATGAAAATATTTTTCGCTAAATACACGGAACCTAAATTAAATCCAATTTTGAACTACTAGTTTTTTAGGGAAGAATTATGAGCTACTTTGAGATTAAAAAAAAAAAAAATTCAAAATATTGATTTTGAAATGAGATTTGTAGCCACCCTATGCTATGCTATATATGTTATTGTTTTGGTTAACCTAAATACCTAATTGCCATAATTGAAAGTATGACATTCAAAACATTGAATACAATAATAGTCTATATAAATGTGGCGTTATTGCTTATGTAATGTTAATACAAGATAACTAAATAAATAATAGATTAATAATATTATCTTAATAATAATGTAGCTAGACTAGTAGTTAACATAAAATCAAAGACCTCTTGATTTTAAAATTTTCAATCTTGAATTATTTATGATTAAAGTTTAATTATCTAATAAATGTCTTTTTTATATTTAATTATAGGATAACTGCTTGTTGGATTTTATATATTATAGTAGTTTCTTTATTAGATTAAAGATAAATATTTTATGGAAGAACTTAAGAGTTTTATAAAAAAGAAAAATATCTCTTTTGTGCTTTAACTTCAAGAATTGAATTTTAATTAAAAAAAATTAGTCTTTGGTTTGTGTTCATGTGATATCTTTAAAAAATTAAATACAAAAACACAATTTTCTTAGATGTTCAATGCACTGTTTAATTTTCTGTATATGTGAACTTATATATACATTTCACTCACTAAACTTATTACTTGTTAATAAAATAGTGAGTAATCCAACTTAACAATTAAGTCAATTTTGAAGTAGTCTAATTATAAGTATTTTTACAACAAATAATAATTTTAACTTATCATTATAAACGATTATATAACTAAACATACTTCGTTTAAAATTAGTAATTAAATTATTATTTTTAAAAAAAATATTAATTGCTTAATTATAATTATGAAAATATTTACTTTTTCTAATAGCATTATTATCAACTAAGATTTTTATTTTTTTTGCTTTATTATAGATTGATTATATATCAATTAAGAATTTTGATAAAAATAAGCTGGATGCCCTTAATCCTTATGCTTGCAAGTCAATGTGAAAGTTCAAGAACAACAAAAGTCTATTGCTGTTATTATTTTATGTATTGGATTCAAAATAAAAAATAGTTAAAAATAAAATTGGATTTGAAAATTGCCATCAGAGTTAGGTAAGCATGTTGAACATTTTGGATAACCTTTGAGTTTCACAAGTTTCGATATTGAAAAGGATCATTTTTCCTTGATCCATCAACTTCTAGGCCCTGCATGTAGTAGTATGGAATTATTGAAAATTTTGGCTTAGCCCTCCCCATTTCAAAATAAAACATTTTTGGCTTAAATTATTAATATCTGATATTTGATCTAATTAATTATAAAATAAATTATTATTTAATACTTAATATTTGATCTAATTAATTAATTCGTTCATACTTTGTAAAAAATTAATTAATTAGTTCATTAATTTTAGTTCATTCAGATTATTTAATCTTTCCGTCCAATTTTTATACTTTTTCTATTAAATTTATGAAAAAATGATTAAAATGTCATTGTATATATAATAAATATAATTTTAATTTTATTATTTAAAAGTAAAAAATAAAAAATTCAAATTAATAAAATTATATAATTATATAATAATCATTTAATTATTTAATTTTATTAATATAAATATTTTTTTATTTTTAATTATATATAATAATTATATAATAATAAATAATTTTATAATTTGATGATATTAAATATAATTATTATATAATTATATAAATATTATTTTCTTTTATTAATTTGAATTTTTTTATTTTTTATTTTTAAATAATAAAATTAAAATTATATTTATTATATATAAAATGACATTTTAATTATTTTTCATAAATTTAATAGAAAAAAGTATAAAAATTATATGAAATGACTAAATAGTTTGATGGAGTCAAAATTGAAAGATTAATTAATTAATTTCTCAAAAAATAAAGACAAAATAATTAATTAAGTCAAATTTTAAAAACTAAATAATAATTTATTTTTAATTAATTTGACTATACTTTTGTGAAATTAACTAATTCGTGCATTCGTCATTCCGTCCAATTTCCTTTGGTTTTTCCTTAGTCAACGTTGGAAATAATATTTTATTGTATAATATTATATTTTTATACCTAAACAACCTTTACTACATATATAAGCAAAATTCAAATAAACGGAAGAAAAGACCCTTCAAAACCCAGAAGATTAACAATGAAATTACAGTGTTAATAAAACATCAATTTTGAGAAACAATTGGGTACCCAAATTTATCTCTAAACATAGCAACAAATTCATCTGAAATTCACCATCGCCTCCACTGTAAATTCGATAAAGAAAGAAAAAGAGAAGAGGAATAAATGAACCACCGAATCGGTTTTAATGGTATTTTGAGGCTTCATCGCCGTCGTCAACTCACCAAGCCTAATTTAAAGCTTGAATTGAATTGTGGGATTTTTTGATTCACAATTCCAAACTAGCCCAGTCTCCACGTAAGAAAGAGAGCTGAAGATAGGAAAATGAGACTTACATGGCTTAAATTATCTTAAAAAATATGATTTTCCCAATATGATAGAATAAACTCATACTTCACCTCAAGCAAAACAGCAAGAATCACAGATTGGGTCATCTACATCTCCTTCTCATTATGCCTAGGTTGGGAATAATTAACTTTATCAATTATTTGTGCAAATTAACAAATTTATTATCAGAGAACCAACAAGTGTATAAATTTGAGTAATATTATTATGCTAATTAAAGCAGGGTACAGGTCCTGATACAAGCCCAATAATGAATTAAATCAATCCTAAAATTGTATAAAAATTAAACAAGAACAACAAGAATCTATTGCATATCCTTTAATTTGAATTTGAGAAACTGAGAGTAGTATTGCTTCTGTTTAGCTACTTTCATCATCCAAGCTTTGGAGTCTCACAAGACTGGCTATAAGAATCTTCTAGGCTTCCGTCGTCAAAATTGATTAGATTCAAGATTGAATCCCATTAATTTGCTGCACTATTATCATCAAGTTCATCAAATATTGACTTCATTACTTTCTTCCTTTGCAGGGCTGCACCTTCTTGCATGAAGCTTCTTGTAGTTGAAAGCGTCAAGTTCTAGACAGGTTGGGTCATCCCAGATATAAATACCAAGCTTGCTTTAAGAAATCTTGAACACATTTGCGCCGATCAGCCTCGCAGTCGTTGGTGGCAATATTGTCTATCGAGACGCCACCGATGCTAGAAGCCTCAACTAGCAACAAGCCCAAGCTTATGTGCCATCTCGCAATATGCGCTGGTCTGGTTTGATCGATGATGAGACCATCAGCGGGTGAGAAGGAGTTGTGAGCTCTGGTGATGGTGGGACCAGTTAACAAAAAAAAGTAAAAAATTATACGGAATGACTAAATAGGCTGACAGAATCAAAATAGAGAGACGAATTAATTAAGTTCTCGAAAAGCAGGAATTAGTTACTTAATTAGGTCAAAACTTCAGGGACTAAATAATAATTTATCCAATATTTGTTTTGCCAAAGAACTTCAAATTTCATTAAGAAACAGAGTCCATATACATCAGATTAGCTAGCCTTGGAGGTTGCATTACAACCTACACTGGGGATAAAAAAAAAACTATTCAAAATAACATATGTTATCCAATATGCAAATTGGTTAGCATGCCTATTGATCTATACAAAATATACAACAATAAAAGAATTCCTAAGTTCCTTTACAATTGAAAGGTGAGCTTGAATCTCCCAAGGGCATTCACCATCATCATTGTTGCATACTTGGATTGGAGCCTTACAATCTGACTCAAAGATACAATGAGAGATTCCTAGCTTCACTGCCATTCTCATTGCTAGGATGAGAGCCTCAACTTCAGTTGCCATGGGTGATCGCGTTGAATTCCTCAAGGCCACACCATAAATCAACATTGCTCTGTAGCTCCTGCAGATTGATGCAATACCTGCTAATCCAGTGCTAGGATTGAAACTAGCATCTGAATTAAATTTGTTGAAGTTTGGTGGAGGAGGAACCCATTTATTTTGCTAATGAGAAAGGGGTGTCCTTGTGGAAGTTACAAGTTGCCCATTAACATTAATATATTGTAGATCTTTGATGCATGATCTGCGGTCTTCTTAGGATAAGGAGCTTGGCATTTAAAAATACAATCATTTCTGTTGATCCAAATTGACCAGCACAGTGATGTAACATTTTCTAGCAAGTTCACACCTTCATCATTTATTCCTAGCATCTAAAGAAGTGATTGCCACCATTGGACAAAATTTGTCAGCATTGAAGTTTTGGACTATAACTGAAGGTTGATACAAACTAGGTGGCTCTCGCATGTTGACAAAAAAAAAGCTGATGTTCTAATGATTCATTAGAATGTCTACATACATCACATACTTTACTCTCCACCATTTTCCTTTTTAAAAACTTTGCTCTTTTGTGGCCAAGGAGTAACATCATGCCCTCCAAATGAAGAGGGCTATCTTGGTGAGAGATTTGAAGCTTCCACAAGGTAGTCCATACTTCTTTAAATATCAATACTGACGTGGATGGAGCCTCTATAAGAGCTTCTATCTCTTGTTGCTCAATAAGTTTGTGATAAGTTGATCTAACAGTAAATTTTCCTTTCTTGTTCCAATACCATACCCAACTATCCTTTTCCCTCTTACTCCCTATTGCAATTGATAGTATGGCATTCCCCTCTATTTGAGTGAAAAGTTGGTTCAGCTTGGCCTCATCCCAATTTCCTATATCATTTAGCAATTCATGAACTTGAAAAGGAAATACTTTTCCTTGAGGGACAGATTGTATGCGAAAATTTGGAAGATCCAAAATCCAAGGGTCCTCCCAAATTCTGATCATTCTTCCATTGCCCATGTTCAATCTCGCACCTACATTGATGCAAATTAAAAGGCACGTAAGATCAAAGATCCAATTCAACTTCCTAATGGTTCCGTCATAAGAGCAAGAATGAAGAAATTTAAGGAAGCATTGAATGGATGATTTAAGGCTTGTGGAATGATCTTGCTACAAGTACAAGAAGGCAAAACTTGAAGATTGAAGCTTCTATGGAATTTGGATTCTCAAAATCTGTACAAGTTTCATCATGGTGCAAGTTTCAGATTCCATTTGCCATTTGGGTTAACTTTGTTATATCAGCCCATTATCTATCTTAGACCTATTTTAATTCACATGTTATTTAGTTTATTATGTGTTTGGGCTGTCTATGTTAATTATTAAGCCCAACTTAAGTTTGTTTAAGTTTAGGATAAGTTAAGTTTAACTTTAAATTTATACACACCATTAAAGGTATTCATTGCCTTTAATTGTCATAGTTGACTTTTGGCTTTTCATATTCTTGGAGGGTTGTTCCATGACTAATATGGGCAAAATTGTAATGGATGAACAAATTACGTTTTTGAATGAAAAAATGAATTAAGAGTGATTTCTCTTATGTTTGATTTTGGCTTGAATCAAGGTTCATACAATCAAAGCTAATTACTTTAAGAGTATTTTATTCCAAAGTTCTCTTTCAAGGGTTGAATTTAGGTCGCGGACTTTTATTCCAAGGTTCTTGTTCACGGGTTGAATTTAGGTCGAGGACTTGGTGAAATCTGATTTAACTTTCTAAGGAGTTGCTTCCAAACGTAAAGATATTGGGTCTCAAGTTTAACATACTTGTGGTTCGTATCATGCATTAAGAATTATTTTAGCTTCTATTAGACTTTGTCAGCCCTATGAGTTGTTGGAGCCTCTTTCCGCATACCAAAAGTCATAAGAGGGAAAATATAATATTTGGCTTTCATAATTTTAGCCCACAAACAATTAGGATGCGATATTAATCTCTATGCTTGCTTTGCTATCATGGCAATGTTGAAGAACTCAAAGCTCTTGAACCCCAATCCTCTATTGGACTTGGCTTTGGCTAGCTCGTTCCAAGACATGAACGCTTTTCCTTTTTTTTCTTCACCTATTCCCCACCAGAAACCAGCTAAAATTTGATTCATCTTTTTGCACACACCTAAGGGTAGTTTAAAACATGACAGAAGGTAGTTAGGTATGGCCATTAAAACTGATTGCACCATTACCTTGTGCCCTCAATGGGACAAAAGCTTTCTTTTAAATGAATTTGCCCTCTAAGTCATTCTTTTTAACATAAAGGAGTAAGCTTCAGTTTTGGATCATCCCCAAAATGTAGGGAGGCCCAAATACTTATCCCCATACAACAACTCTTGTATGCCCATAAGCTCCAACACCGTTTTCCTGTGGTCTCTTGAAGAGCATTTGCGGAATAAAATCGAGAATTTGTTGACATTAACTCTTTGCCCTGATGGATTGCCATATTTTTGAATAATTTATTGAATGTTTACTAAGTCCTGTTTTGATGATCTACAAAATAGGATAGTATCATCAACAAATAACATGTGGGAGATAATAGAACTTCCTCGAGAAACTTGGACACCATGAATGGATCCCCTTCTAATTGCATCATCCAGCATAAGTGATAGGGCATTTGATACTAATAAAAACAAGTATGGGGATAAGGAGTCACCTTATCTGAGACCTCTTGATGGTTTGAAAGTCTTTGTTAGAACCCCATTCACCAAAACTGAATAAAAAACTATGGATATACATTGTGACACCAAATTCACAAGACTTTCATCAAATCCCATCTTAAGCATGATTGAAAATAGGAAAAACCACTATACACGGTCATAAGCTTTAAGCATGTCCAGCTTGATGGCACATTCTTGCTTTTTTTTTTTTTTTTTTTTTTTTTTTCCTTTGATGTTTTGAGCTTATGGGCTAGCTCATGGACAATTAAAACATTGTCCTGCATGACTCTGTTTGAAATGAAAGTTGTTTGGTTGGTACTAATCAATTGCTCCATTCATGGTTTTAACCTTGTGGTGATGATCTTAGAGATTATTTTATACATGAAATTACAAAGGGAGGTAGGTCTGTATTGATTTACCTTAGTGGGGAAAGGAACCTTAGGAATGAGCACAATATTGGTTTGATTGATGGCCTTCGGTATGACTCCAGATGCAAAAAAACTTTTAACAGCTATGATGACATCCATTCCAACTTCATTCCAGCCCTTTTGATAAAAAATTCCTAGATATCCATCTGGACCCGGGGGTTTGAGATTACCCAAGCTAAATACAACTTCCTTAATTTCTTTCTCTATTACTTAGGCCATGAGAGCTCTGTTTACTTTAGTTGGAACTATATTAGATATACAGGAAAGAATCCCTTCCATGTCCCAAGTGCCTTTCGAGCTATACAGATTTGAGTAGAAGCCACTGATTATGTCTATAATCTCTCTTTCTCCTTCCACCCATCTTCCATCATCTCCCTTGAGCTTTCCAATTATTATTATTTTTTTATTTATGCTAAACTGCTGTTGCATGGAAAAATCATGTATTCTTGTCTCCTTCCTTCAACCATTTCAAACGAGAACGTTGGAGCCAATACTTCTCTTCCATTTTCCAACATTGTTCTAATTCTCGCAACCAGCTAGCTTCTTTTACTCTATCCAATTCACTCAAAGGGTGCTGATTTAGCTTGTCAATGTTCCACTTCAACTCTTCTATTTTTTCTTTGGTATTACCAATTACATTTTTATGCCGTTCCTTCAGTATTAAAGCACATGATGCTAGCTTTTGTTGAAAACTCATGAGGTCCATCTCTTATTGTTCACTACCGCATACATATTGGACAACATGTTTCCAATCTTAAGCTTCCACCCACTTGTATTCAAATTGGAATCGTCTGTATTTTCTTTTATGTCTCGCTTCTAGTGCTAAGATAAGCGGTCTATGGTCAAAGCCTACAAGTTTTTCATGGTAGACTTGAGCTGAGTAAAAAATGATCCTCCATTTTGCATTACCGACTACCCAATCTAGTCTCTGAGCAATACTCCCCCCTTTGCCTCTCTTGTACCAAGTGTAAATCGGTCCCTTAATTCCAATATAAAGTAGAGAGCACGAATTAAGCCAGTTTTGAAACCTTCAAATGTTTTTATTGTTTACAGCTTGTCTCCCCCCCCCCCCCCCCCCCCACCCCAAAAAAAAAAAAAAAAAAAAAAATTTATAATTGTAATGTCATTGAAATCCCCCGCACAAGCCCATGCTTTATTAGATTTCGATTGAAGCAAGCTCCACTTTCTAAGAACCATCTCTTTTTATTCTCTCCTTGGGTCCCCATAAACAAAAGTGTGGAACCATTCTACTTGTTTATATTTTATGAAGCACTAAGTATGGTGTGATTCTGAGCCCTATCTAAAATCTTGATAGAAATAAAAGATTTCCACCAAAGCAGAAGCCCACCTGCCAAGTTATTTGGTTCCACGTAACATGCGTCCTCAAAACCAAATTTCCTTCTCAGCTTTTCTAAATAGATAGATGTATTCTTCGTTTTCGAAAGAAAAACAATATGGGGACTATATTTATTGATAAAGTTATTCAGGACTCTCACTGTCAGCGGGTGTCCCAACCCCTAACAGTTCCATATTAGGAGATTCATGGTGACCCGGTGGCTTTTGGTGAGCCACCAACACTATAATTTGTGTCTAAAAAACAACATCATCCTTCATTACTGCTTCAGTGCTGCCCACTTTATCTTGGGAAAGACCCTTTTACAATTCTCTAATTTGAACACCTGGGTGCTTCTTTCTTGCAAGATCCTTCAATCTCATCTTCCGAAGATGACCAACTTCCACTGTAATCCCCTAAGATGATATCGACTTCAGGTTTGTTGTAACTTGTAAGAACTTTTGGAGCTCTATCTCCTCTGAATCCCCATCTTCATTTCCTTCATAATCTACTTGGCCTTTGCTTCCTTCCCTAGTAAATTGTTTCTTTATGGATATCAGTGGGCTCTCGGTTATGTGTCACATCCCACCTTTGGCGATGTGATGGTCCTAGGACATGGGTAACCATAAAGGTACCAAAAATCCGTAGAACTCACTCATTCAATTTTACGATATAATTACTACCATAAGTTTCTGTAAGCACTAGCAATTTAATTCAATTCGACAGCATAACAACTGTAATTATAACAATACCCCAGTTTCACAACCTGCACTAAAGAAACACTTCCAATATTCTTAACTTCACCTACACCAATGCAACCCTATCCAACATTTTCTCATCATTAACCATATCACAGTATATCAATTGTTAATCTTCCGTATTCATATTAACATATTAATAAACCATATAAATAATGTAATTCAATTGATTATTATAAAACTAAACTCTACAATTCCATAGAGCTCTAAATGACTTGACCCAAACAGTAAATTGATAACATCTTACAATCAGCGAAGTAATCCCAAGTGGAGATAGATACTTGAAATCCACTTGCTGAGTCTGCTACTGCACCTGAAATAAAACACTATAGAAATGTGAGAGAAACTCAGTGAGTACTTATAATGACTAAGAACAATATATGAATATATATTTAATAATAAAATTATTAAGCTTTCAATATGACAGGATAGAAGACATAATTTTACAATAATCAATAACAGTTGGGTATATCTAGGTTTCAATGAAATAATAGAGGAGAAACAAATTTTCCAATGATTAATATCGATTGAGATTTGATATCAGAATATCAATGTATTAGCATGGAAGAAATAATTTTTCAGATAATCAATAGTAGTGAAGTGTTGATTTTAGGATTTCAATATAACATTATAGTAGTTATAATTGGGATTCAATAACAATGAACAATGAAAGTTGAGATTCATTAGTGGTGAACAATAACAGTAGGGTTTCATTAGTAGTGAACAATAACAGTAGGGTTTCATTAGTAGTGAACAATGACAGTTGGGATACATTAGCAGTGAATGATGATAGTAAGGATTCTTGAACAGTGAAAGAATACAGTTGGGGTTCATCGATGGTTAGTGACAGTCGAGTTTCAATGACAGTGGTCAATGATAATTACAATGGTCAATGACAGTTGGGATTCAATACGATGATCAATACAGTTAAGATTCAATGACAATGATCAGTAACGATTGTGATTCGATATCATTGGTTAGTAATAATTGAGATTCAATAATATCATTTTAGCAGAAATCACAGTCTTGGAAGCGGTATACTTTCCAGTGTAAACAGTGGAGTGACAGCTATTACTAGCTCACTCATATTAGTAAACAGTGGAGTGGCAGTTATTGCTAGCTCACTCATATCAGTAAACAGTGGAGTGACAGTTATTGATTGCTCACTTATAATAGTAAAAAGCGTAAAACTGATCAGGTCTTATGGCTAGGACCACCCCTCCTAGCTGAAGCGGATACGCTCACCCTATCCACAGGCTTTTCCTGTGTGCACACAGTCTAATGTAATACCCACATCAGTCGGGGATTTCTGCTTTACAATAATACAGTATGATCACTTAGGATCCAGTATATAAACTGTTCAATGTTTTGAATTAACAATGTACAATGATGAATCGTATAAGATTCAATAAAAGATAATCAGTATACAATGACGAATCACATAGGATTCAGTGAAAGACGATTGATTGCAGGAACAAAGGAATTTTATACAAGGATCAATTAGTTCCTTAAAGGAACTTGACTATGAGAACAATTTTATCAATAAGAATACACTGAGTTTTCAATTGAGATTTATTAGATCAGGGAAAGATTTATTGTAGGGAAAAGATCGATATATGGAAGGTGAACGCTATTACAGTACTTAAGTGGAATACAGTTAGCATTTACAGTCAAATAGTATTAATAGACCAAAGCCTCAATAAAGGAATTCAATATCAATAATTAGACAGAAGGCCTCATTGAAAAGAATTTAATTTACAGTTGATAGGCTAAAAGTCTCATTAGAAGAAATAAATCAACCAATTATTTCATTAAAGAAATGTAAGGTTTTTAACGTACTTACCTTGACCTCCTTAGCTCCTAATGTGAGCCCTTAGTATATTCGGTAGTGACGCTCCTCACTCTCTGGAGCATTTATTCTCTTTTATACCATATAATCAAAGATTATTAAACACTTTATCAATTTGACTATTTCAATTCTAGTTTTAACACATTATTTGTTTTATAGCAATTCAATACTCTTCAAAATAAATTCATATTAAATAATCACATTCAATTCAGTATTCATTATTCTCATTGATCATTTATTCATTGTTTTCATATATAGATAATTTATCAAGTCACAATTGTGAACTTTGTCACATTATATTTTTATTTATTGTCTAGTTATATTACTAGACCTTGTCACATTGTTTCTGTCATTCCTCAAGATTTACTAATTCAAATAAGTTGATTTTTCTTTTATTTAAAATTAGACATATATGTTTACAACATATCTAATATTGAACTTAAAATTCAAATCATAGAAGATTTGGTGACCATTTCAATTCAATTCTATCTCTGTTACAGAGCAGACTAACCCTGTCACATTCTTTTGAGTATAACTCAAGATTTATATTTCCAATTGAAATTTCCTTTTTCTGGGAGGTATTAGAGACATTAAAAAACATTTCTTATGTTTTGAGTTTAACCCAGTTTCATCTTTATTTAAACAAATTAAATGAAGAAAATAAAAATAAAAAGTAACAATATAAAAAATAAAAAATAAGTAAAATAGTATAATACTTTTAATACATTATACTATAATTGTTTCATCATATTCTCCCATTTTTTTTTCATTAATTATATTGTGATTGATAATTTAAATTTTTATATTAGTATATAAAAAAATATTGACAGAAAGACCAACTTAAAAATTTATTACAATAATAATAATTATTATTTATATAAAATATACAATAATTTTACATTTATATATCTTTTTATTTAAAATAATTTTTATGTATTTTTATTTTTTTATAAAGCATAAAAATTAATTAAAAATATTTTTTAATAACAAATTATGCGCTTCACGAGTTTAGGGGCTAGTTTATAAGAGCATCCCTAAAAGACTTCTTATTCTCTTCTTCCTTAAAATAGGGAGCCAAAATCATTTTAACTCCATCCAACAGTATCCTAACGTAAGCTCATTTCTCAAAATTTTTAAGGAGCAATTTTATCACTTCTCATATCTAAGAAGTGAAAAAGTGACTCAAAATTAATGTTGTTAAAATCGAACTGGAGACTGAATTGGTTTTTTTATCGGTTCACTGTCCGATTGATTCGATTTAATTCATGTCATTTTTTTTTAATTTTACTAAGTTCAAAACGGCGTCGTTTTACAAATTTTGATTTGACCGGTTCACCAATTTTTTACAATTCAATAATTTTTTGATTTTTTATAACTTAAAAACTAGATCAGTAATCAATTCTCGATTTAATTGATCCGAGCAATTAGTCCGATTCAATTTTAACAATACTATTCATAACTATTTTTTATTAGTTTGGCTTTCTTATTTTTCTTTTCCTTCCTCTTCTTATTAAGTTTTTCTTAAATAATTTTGTCATTTCGCTGAGCATCATAATAGTAATAAATTCAAACTTTAAAATCTATAAGTAGCACTAAAGTTGACCTATAGGCATTAAGCATGGTCCACACCTATACAAATATTTTCAAGTAACAGCACCATTTTTTAGTAACTGCGATTTTGGGTATGGGGCCCATGCCCACGTGGACTCTATAGAAAAGTTGACTACCTTAATTCAGCAGAACTGATGCGAAACAGAGGGACCCATTGCAGATTGGACAACCAGCTATAACAATCATACTTGTCTGTTGTTAAAATCCGACTGAAAATTAAATTATTTTTTTATTGATTTGTTGTCTGATCGATTTGATTTAATTCATGTATTTTTTTTTTAATTTTTTTAAAATTTTATTAAGTTCAAAACGACGTCGTTTTATAAATTTCGATCTGATCAGTTCACCGATTTTTTCCAGTTTACAAGTTATCTAGTTTTTTGTAACTTAAAAACCAGATTAGTGACAGGTTCCCAATTTAACCGGTCCGGCCGATTTGTCCGGTCTAATTTTAACAACACTGATTTTCACATAGGTTATATATCAAAAATTGAATTAAAATTAAATTCAAATTTTGAATTAGTTTCCTATTTTTCAAGTTGAACTGATTGAGCCTATTCAAATTTGACAACCATGAATATCACAAAATAATTAGACTTACCCTATGTTTGAAATTAGGTAAAATAAAAGTAGAAAATAAAAATTATTTTTTTTCCATTATTTGGGAATGGAGGGAAAATAAAGAGAGGAAATAAAATATATGTTATTTTCTCTTCAAATTGGAGAAAAAATAAAAAAAAAATTATTAATGAGTGAAAAATAATTTTATTTTTCTTCCTATCCAAACAAGGGAGAGAAAAATAAAAGAAGAAAAATATAAATTATTTTTCCTCTTTATTTTTTTTTCCCTAAAAAAGTTTCCAAACAAATTGTAAATGAACAATCCAGATAGCTAGATTATTTTTTTAATTAATAATTTGATTCTAGCGGAAATTTCATAAATTATTTACAAACAATTGATTTATTATAATTTTTTTAAATAAAATAAAAATCCTTGATTATGTTTGGGAAGAGGAATGAGAGATGAAAGACAAAAAATAAAAATGAAGTTAAAATTATTTTATCTTCTTCATGCTTGGATATAGATGAGAAAAATATGGAAGGGAAGTTATTTGATGAATAATTAATTAAATTATGTTTCTATCCCTTATTGAAAAATCAAAATCAAAATTGTAATTTTAAATATTTTTCTTCCATGGTCCTCATAATTTTGAGAAAAAATAATTCATGGAAAATTTCATGTTTTTATTTTCTAGTTTTCTTTTTCATGTATTAATTTTTTAACTTTTCATTTTCAATTTGAAACTTACAAAATTGAAAAATAGGTTGATTTGTCTAATTTCCCAATTCTCCTGTTTTTTAGAAGACCAATTCTCTATTTTTTTTTTCACTTTTCATTTTGTAATATGTTTTATTATGCCTTTTTTATTAAAAAAAATATTTTAATAAAAATACTAATTATTAGATGTGAATAAATTGATAATCTTATAATATGACCACTTAAATATTTTTTTTATTTAAAGAAACATTTTTTTGAGGAAAATTTAAAGTTACATTTTAAATATAAAATGATCATTAAAATTATTTAGTATAATATTTCAAAATTGTAAAAAAATTATATATTAATTTTTATAAAATTAATGAAATGTATATGTGTATTAATTCATCATATAAGAACATACATAATAATTTTGAAATTTTAAATAATAAAGTAAAAAAAATTAAATTGTGCAAAGTGTGAGTGCTTAAAAAAATTTTGACCACAGTATAAATTAAAAATATAAATAAATTTAGGAAAATAGCTAGTAACTTTTAAAAAATAGATAACAATTTATTTGAAAATATGCATGAATAAAACAATTAATCATAATTGGTTGTTATATAAAATATCCAAAAAAAAAAAATTTTTTAATAACATTATATGAAAATAAAAACTCAAAATCTGAAAATTATATGAGAACAGGAAAACACTTTTACCACACCTAATGAAATGAAAAATTGAAATGTTTGAACAAGTCAAAACATGGGGATGTGAAAAATATGCAAAAACTGAACTTTGGCAATTGGTATAAAAATGAAGAAGAAATGGTCGGTAGTCAAAATAGTCTAAACATGTGGAAGTGGCCACATGCATTTGACTCACTACTCACAAGGCTTTATTGTGTTTAATTTGCCAAAAAAATAATAATAAAAAATAAAAAAAATAAAATTTTTTTTATGTTGATTAGGGTTTGACACCGACAAGAAATTAGGCATTGTTGTGTGAAACAAAGAAAGGAATGCCTCTTTGCTTTTGGCCACTTCTTTAAATACAAGAAAAATGTATGGCTTCAATAGCTCTCACCACATTGCTTTAATTATCTATTAATTAGTTTATGGGTCACTTAACCTTAACCCCCAAAAAAAAAAAAAAAAATTTTTTTTTTTTTTATTTATGGAAGGGCCCAATTAACCGTGAGCTATACAATAAAAAGTAACCATCCATTTACATTCGTTATAAAGGTAAAATCTCAGCTAATGCGGAGGAGGGAATTTGAACAAAAAAAAATCATAATAAAAAAAAATCAATTTGAGACTCGTACAAAAGTGATATTAAAGAAAAATGACAAATTATATAATAAATATAATAAGTTGAAGAAGAATCATATAAAAAATAAATATAATTCAACAGATTAGTTTAATTGATAAAATAAATTTATTTCTTACCTTATTAATTTATACTTCTATCAAGTATCATCCGAGATTTTATCACTCCATAAATCAAGTGGTCTCACAGGCCCAAGCCCAAACAATCAATAGATGCTCTTTTACAAGACACACCCATAATGAAACCCAAGAAGATATAGAGAGAACCTATAGAGCTTCACTTTACATCACCAATGCTACATTTTATGGTGGACCCATTAAATTAATAATTTAATAATTAAATATTTATCTTATTATCCAAAAAGTTACGAGTTTAACCACTAAAAATATCTTCTTCTTAAAAATTTTAGTATAATATTTTTTTTTTATAATATTCAATTCAATTTACAATTAGATATATGAGATCTAAACCAAATAGTCAAGGTTTAGACTATGAGACCAAGAGATTTCAGATTTGAATTATGCATTTATAACATTTGTAATGATATTGTTTTGTATATAAAAGAAAGTAATTTAGAGCAACACAAATAAATGAATGAAATGAAAAAAAAAATTGTGGTTAAAGAATTTGGAGAGCCAAAGTTCCACTAACTCTAAATTAATTCCAAGTTAACTCAATGAGCTCAACCAATCAACCTAATTACAATTCAATTGAACAATTAGTTTAGGTCACAAGAAATTAATAAAAAAATACTCTTAATTTTAAGAATATAATGTATACAAAATCATAATTTAAGCTTTGTCGCGAGTTTATATTTTACTATATTATTTCATAAGTGAGTTAAATTTTATTTAAGTATTTGTTATAATAATACATTTTTTTCTCCTATCCTTTTCTCATGTGAATTGATATATATTTTCACGTCCCGTCCTCACTACTCTCTAAAATTGGCTCGTCAATAAGCTCACATCTCTTTTGATTGACCAAGGAGCAACGATCTTAGAGTATGAGCAGGCTTAAGGCCATTAATTACTTCATAGAATCTTTGTGTCCAAAATCTAAACACTTAAACATTCATGCTCGCTTATACAAAGACTTATGTGGGCCATATAGTATAATCATTTAGGGTGAAACTTATGAAAACATCTCCTCATTTTTATTCATATAAATCACTTCGTTACATGATCGGTACTTACAATTCTCATACTTTCCATTACATTTCGAACAAATAACACTTATAAGCTATTACAGATTAAACTTAACAATTCTAAGTCTATGTTCTATTTTAATCTAAATATCTTCATCGTCATAAATAACAAGAGTCTTTTCACTCATATGAATGAGGCCATACATTCACCTTGTAACTTCTCCAAGATCGAGCCTGCCTTAAAACTTCTAAGTTAAATCTTGAAATCCACAAACGATGTGGTGAGCGATCAACTCAATAAAATTACAGAAATGCATTTAGAAGCAAAGAATTCATGAATAAGCAATATCAAAGCAATTGAAAAGAAAACATAATACTTATATAATATTACTGCAATTAGGGTTGAGTACGGTTCGGTTCAAGTCGGTATTAGGCTAAAAATAAGTACCATACCAAATTAAATTTTTTGATACGATTCTCGTCTTAAGTCTTAAATTTCTTACAGTACAGTACTAAAATAGTTTAGTAATTTGGTTCGGTTTGGTATTTCCGAGTACTGTGCTCAGCCTTAGGCTTAAGATTTGGTTTTTAATCGGTTTTATTAATATATATATGTTAAATTCGGTTTAATACTAGTACTTTAATGTCGATTCAAAACGGTTCAATTTGGTACAATTCTCAGTTCGGATATCAGCTAAAAATCAGTACTATATCAAATTAAAATTTTCGATACGGTTCTCGTCCTAAGTCTCAAATTTCTTACAATACAGTACTAAAATAGTTCGATATTTTGATTCGGTTCAGTATTCCTGAGTACCGTACTTAGCCTTAACTGTAATAGAGGTCAAAGATTATGAATATTAGAAATAATCCCATAAACATTCTTTCATATAAATTGACAGAAACATGTATTCGTGAGTCGAGTTCATTTTTTCACAATACTGCAATCCTTACATTCATTATCCATCGAAGATCTAATGGTGAATGAGCCATTAATCAAAAGTCTCTGTCATTGTAGCACCATCGTAATACCATCGTGGTATACGTAATTAACAATTAAAGGCACAATGGAGCAAACTCATATGCTCTTCGTAACAATCATGGGCTGCCATTTACCCAAGAAACATCTTCGCATGCCTGTGAGAATACATCTGACTTAGTGTTTATATATATATATATATATATATATATATATATATATATATATATATATATATATATATATATATATATAACAATAATACTTAAAGAAATTTTTCATATCATTTCATTCACAAGTTAGCCCAAATGGTTTTGATTACAATAAGATGACTTCGGTCCGAATAACCTTTGTCGATTACAATAGGGTCGACTTTGATTACAATGAAATCTTATTATATTATAGCTTCAGTCCGAATGACCTTTGCTTATATAAGAATGGCTTTGCCTAATTCACCCTTCGATGTAACGTACAAAGAATTACATTTTGAGTTACCCATAGAAGGTAATGGTAACACTTATGAAAATACTGTTATTAAGAGGTCAGCAAAGGAATGGCTTTCAATGAAATGCAGGGAAGGATTTTCATCGAATTATTCATGCATTTCTTTAACTTAGAACTAGTAAGGATTACATTTATATAATCTTAACTCTTCGTTATATCCTCCGATCAGGCTCTGGGTACCATTTCCTCCAATAGAGAAGATCTTCGTCTTCACCGATGACAACTTTTCTAATAAAGAGGATCTCCAGTAAGGCCAAATCACCATCATCATATACTCTAGGGTTTTGTATCATCATCAAAATCTCCAATAATGACCTCCAAATAATTCTCTGATCATCCCAAATCAAGGCATCACTACCTAGTTTCTGTTCATCATCAAGCTCGGCTTCATTCATCATTGGGCTTACCAAATCCACCCCTTTAGGTTTTGGGTTTCATTTACAATCGATTATTCTTTTGAAAGAAGATTTGGGGAGAGGAAGCTTTTGATTTTTAAAAATCTCATTTCTTTTGAGTTTTAGAGAGAAGCTTAAAATTTAAACTATTAAAGAGATGTAACCGTTTAAAATGAAACTGAACGGCCTTATGGTCTTTAAATAGAGAAGGAGCAATTATGGCTTCTGTTATGTGTGAGGCCTCGCCCGAACGCTCCTCCCCTCGCTCGGGATGCCTTAAGGAAAGGCTAAAGCGATTTTTAAGGGAGGTTAAGGAACGGGTTTCGGTGCTCACGATTGGAAGCGGCTATCACCTCGGAAAATTGATTTTTGATTTTTGAAAAGGATTCGGGAGTCGCCACCCTAATTTATTTTAAATGGGAAAATTAAGGAAAAACCCAATTTGACTCCAATTTTATTAATCTTTTGATTAATTTACCCAATGATAAAATCACTAATCTTCGAACCAAGTTTGGACTCGGGGACTAGGTTTTTGGTTTTAAATAATCTCGATTTGGCATTTAAATTTGATTTTGACTTTTGCAAAATGATTTCATGGATGACGAATATTGATGACAATTCATAATGCATGAGCATGGCATAATTATGAGACAGGAAAAATAAAGAGTAAGTATTTAAAGTGCGAGTATTTAAACATCCACAAGTAAAAGAGAGTATTTCCTCTAATCCTTATGGGTATTAGGGAAATCACAAAAATCGCTCCTTTACTCCAAAAAATAATTAACTAATTACATTAATTGAAAATTTACATGGAAAACATGAATTTACATGAAAACATAAAAAATAAAAGGGGGAAGGGATTGTTGGGATTTGGATTTGAAACTTGGATTTAGATTCCAAGTTTGCCTACGTACCCCATTGAATGGAGATCAAAACCCGCGTAGTTTGTTCCACTATGAGGTGGAAGGGGGGTTTAAAAATCGGTCAGATTTGATTGGTTTGGTTTGATTTGAGGTTTGATTGAGGGTAAGAGATTATACCTTCTTTTTGGTTGATTTGAGTGGTGGAAAAATGGTTTTACTGGAGCGGAGTTTCGTTTTGGAAAATATGATTGATTTTGAAAAAAAAAAAAAAAAGAGATTTGATTACTCAAACTTTAATTAAATAAAAAGATTAATTAATTAAAAAGATTAATTAACCACTTCAGTGAAAATTTAATTTTAAAAAAAAAGAATTAATTAACCAATTTGAGTGAAAATTTGATTTTAAAAAAAAAAGAGATTAATTAACTAATTAAAATTGATTTTTAATTAATTAATTAATTGAGAGTTGGTGGGAAATTAAAAAATGATTAATTAATTAATTAAAATTAATTTTTAATTAATTAATTAA
>CATKHJ010168703.1:0-20060 GCA_949750685.1 Vernicia montana | reverse complement strand
AGGTTTAGCCTTTTCAAAGGTGAAGATTATGGGTTGGCTTTATGTGACCTATCTGTTAAGAGTCTGCCCCTAGACATGGCTTTTAGAGGTGATTTGACTAGTTGGTTTGCCCTTTGATGAGGATTAAGCTAGGGATGGTTTGCAAGCTTGATTTTGCTTGTCCAAAAGACTTAGACTTTAGGGATGATATGATTTGCCAAAAAGGCTTAGCTTTGGAAGGATGGTATGATTTTCTAAAGAAGCATGGGATGGGTTTTGACTGGTTCGAATCCTTTTTTAATCAGCCTGAGGATAAATAGGTCTTGGGAGTCATGGCTCGACTTTAGCTTTGCCAAAGAAACTGGGCTTCAAAGATCACTAGTCTTGAGAAACTTGGAATTTTTGGTGGGCTTGGTCCTTGGAAGATGAGATTTTACCAAGGAGACCTGGGGTTCAAAGGTAGGTTAGACCTTTTGAAAAAGTGTTGAGGAGGTTGTATAATTTTGCTATCGTAACAAGATTTATGGAGAAGATAAGTACAACTTATTTTATTTTCTAAGATTGAATAAACTCTTAGAGTGACAAGACTCTTGGGAAGATACTGAATTGATTTGGATGACGACTTAGAAGACGTGATCTTGACTGGATGATAGGAACTATTTAGCTTTTTGAGCTAATAGATGTGACGGGCGATTTGAATGATATACCTTTAATGAATGATAAGGGCTACTTAGTTGCTTGAGCTAAGAGATGTGACAGATGATAGGAAGGATATGCCTATATTCAATGATAAGGACAACGTGATAGATTGGCAGGAAGGATATGCTCCTACTGCAAGATAAGGGTAACGTAACTGATTGACAGGAAGGATATGGAGGACATGTCTGTGACAGATTGACAAAAGATGATTCGGAAGGCATGCCCCTAATGAGAGATCAGTCGAAAGATGATGACTTAAGAAGATATGTCCTTAATGTGGGATAAGGGCATAAGGAACATAATGATTTGATTAGGATGACCCTTTTTTTTTTTTAGCTCTGACTTTTGCCCGGGCCTCCCTTTCGAGTTTTCAACTCTACGAGCTTGCTCTAATTTTTTCCTAAGTCGCCCTTTCGGGTTTTCAACTTAGCAAGCTAATAAATAAATTTTGGCATTATAAAAATTATTCCACCATGATTTGGGCTATTGTTTTCCTTCATCCTGGGGCTCTGACCTTTGTCCAAACCATTCCATTGAATTCTTGGTCTGGATAGAAATTTTGTGAGGATAATAGGTCCTTTTTGAGATTGTTACTCCTTGTTAAGGTGTTATGTTTGATTACCCAAAAGTATAATGGGTAACTTTCTTGGATTGCCTTTTGCTTTGAAGAAGTAATTGCAGATGCGGGTACAGGAATACCCTAAATCATGGTAGATTTCATGGTGAAATACAAATGCTTGCCAAAATCCATTGATTCTTTATCTTTATTCTCTTTTTTTATTTTTTATTTTGAGACGCAACTATTTTGGATTAAACAAGAAAAATGAGAAAAGAGAAGTGCACGAAAAACATAAATACTTTATTACAAAATGAGAAGATAGTACAAAATAAAAGAAGAATACAAAAATAACAGACTTGGACTCGAACTTAAATTTGGACTTTGAACATGGACTCGGACTCGAATTTGGATTTGGACTCGTACTCGGATTTGGATCTCAGACAAGTCAGATCAGTTGAGATTGAACTTCTCCATAACATGCTACATAGACAAAGGTGAGGTGGGATGAGGTGATGAATTTCGCTTAAAAGGGAAGGTGAGATTGAAGCATGTCAGTCTTAGCATCAAAGGTCATGAGTGTGGTTAGGGCAACTATGTTAATTGGGTTGGGCATTGGTACCTTGGAGCAAAACCAAATGAAACCCAGTGAGTGGCAGGTGAGGATATGAAAAGATGATGAGAGTAGGGGTATACAGACTCTGAGGGAAAAGGATTCCCTATGGTATTGTGGGCTAACTGTCATTGGGCTTTGAGTATGATGGGCCAAAGGTATTGGGTTTTGAGGATTTCCTAAGGTAGGATAGGCCAAGATCTTGGGCTTAGGGTAGCATGTTGGGCTAAAGGTATTTGGCTTTGAGATTTTTCTAAGATAGGATGGGCCAAAGTTTTAGACTTGGGGTAGCATGTTAGGCCAAAGATATTGGGTTTTGGAAATTTCTTAAGGTAGGATGGGCCAAGGTCTTGGGCTTAGGGTAGTATGTTGGGCTGAAGGTATTGGGTAAGGTGTTCTTGGATAAGGGGTAGGGTCAAGGTGATGAAGGTCAAGAGTGAGGAATAAGGGCACTTGAGTTTTAGGTTGGATAAGGGGCAATGGTGTTTAAGGTTTGTGAGGCGAAGGTGATTGGATCGAGGTGAAAGTGTTCGACCCTTCTTCCGTTCAAGGCTCCACTTAAAATGAATGCATACTTCTTTTTTGTACATTATGAATGCATGAGAAAAATATTTCATAAAGATGCAATTATGCAAGGCTTTGATTATGATACATGCAACCTACGGTCAGGTTCTAGGTTCATTACATGAAAGGGTAAGGGTGGTTGGAATTGGGTACCCATCACACTATAACAACGATATACCTAACCACATGTGAGTTCATAAGCCTCGCGTGGGTCCAACGGTACGGGTATGCTCGTTACACCTTTAAAGGTTCAAAGGATTCATTGCGGGGTGGATGATTTTGATATCGGCGAATAGACCCAAGGAGGGTTCCCCAGTGGAGTCGCCAACTGTGAGGCCTTGCCCGAGCACCTTTCTGATATGCTAAGAGGGAATCCAAATGCTCATTTGGGAAAAGGACTCACGATGAAGCCCTTGAGCTTAGATTGATTGATTTTGAAAATTGATTTAGAGTCGCCACCTTACTTTATTTTTAATTGGAAAAATATAAGGTAAAAACTCATTAATGACTCCAATTTTTATCCCAAAGGAAAAGTACACTAGCCTCGAAACCAAAGAGGATTCGGAAACTAGATTTTCAGTTCATTTTAATTAGTTTGGCATTTAACAAAATTGTGACTTTGAAAATTGATTTCATGAATTATGTACATGTACAATATAACAAATGCATGATTATGTAAATGAAAGAAATGAGGAGAAAATAAAGAAAGACAAATGAGTTAAAGTTACAACAAAAATCCAAATTAGGGGATACCTCCTCTAAGCCTTATGGGTTCTAGGGAAGTTGCACATTCCCCAAACTAATCTCAATAAAATCAATATAACAAAAGAAATTAAATTAAAGTGAAGAAGGTGATGTGGGGAGAAGTTGGTTAGTTTTAGTTGGATTAGATGCTTGGACCAAGCAAGCCTGCGTATCCCTTTGAATAAGAATCATAACCCACGCAGTTCTCCCTTCTTGCGAAGGAGTTTGTTTAGCCAAACTACTTTATCATGTTTTGATTGATTTGAGAGTTGAGTTGATTGGTTGATTTTGATTTTAATTGGTTATCAGGTTGAATTAATTATTTCAGATTTTAATTAACTAACCTAAGTGAATCAATTAAGAGAAAATAATTAGGCAAGGAGCCCAAAGGGGAAGAAGAGAATGATCCCAAGGAGGAAAAAAAAAATAAATAAATAATGAAAATGGAAAAGGAAAAGATAATTACCTCGTGCTTTGAGCGGCTTTGAAATGGAGCAGACTTGTCTCGGTCGGCGACAGACTTGCCTCTAACGGCGAGAAGTTTTTAACTTGACGGGTCGGCTCGGGAAGTCGCAATCCAATTTGCTTTGCAAAGCAAAGAGCAATAATAAAGTAAAAATAAAAATGAAAAGAAAAGAAAAGAAAAATTAAAACTAGGGAGCTCGCTCATTGGTGAACCAAGCTAAAAAGAACTTTTGAGACTTGCTTTGAGATCACAAGTTGATCAAGCAAGTTCATGTTGTGAAAAAACTAAGTTGGGATGTTTGAATATATAGGAGAGAGGCCTAGGGATGAATTCCTGCAATTTCAATGTGGGAAAAATGGATTTTAGAGTCGTAACCACACAAGAGGCTTCTGGAGCCGCACAAAAAGCTTCTGAAACTGCATAGAGTCAATTGGGAACCGCACATAGGCTGTGCGGTTCTCCACAGCTTGTGTGCAGTTCCCACTGGCTGTTGTGCGGTTTTGACTCTCGATTTTTTCGATTTTCACTGTTTTGGCCTGTTTCTTATCTGTTTTTCGCGATTCCAGTTGCATTGTACTTCGTATTCAATTACGGATGATATGAGGATGGTTTAAAGGCTTGAGAGATGGGTCCCAGGGTTCAGATTATCAATTTTTAGCGATTTCAGCTTCTGGAGGTCTGTTTACCGAGTTTTGGTGCCTCTAAAGTTTGATTGTATGCTACAAGGTGCAAAATTAAGGGTTCATAAATATATGCCCAAATTTTTATGATTTTACATCTAAAATTTTTTATATTTTGAAGGTTAGGGGGGTCATGACTACCCTCGGTCCCCTTTAGCTCCGTCATTGTCATCAACTCAGTATATAAAGAACTTGAGTTTTGGATTAAACTTAAAAGCCTTTTTTTATCATCAATTTCCACTTTAAAATCATCTATGGACATGAAATGTTTCTCTCTCTATTTTTTTTTTTTTTTTTTTGCAGATCCCTTTCTCCTTTCTCTCTGTAAATAAATCAATTATAGAGAGCGCCAAAAAAATCAAAGCGAAATTGAAAGGAACAAAAATTGTAATTTATGGATAAGATGAATCAAATTGGAAACAAGAAAATTGGGAAAATTTAATTGCTGCAAAAATTGAGGAAGAATTTCTTTATTTTTTTAAAAAATAAAAGAAATTAAAATTAAGGAGCAGTATAAAGAAGAAACAGATGAAATGGTAGAGTTAATATGAGTATCATATTATAAATATTTAATTATTCTCTTTATATTTAATTATTTTATTCATTAAAAAAATAAACTTTTAATATCCTCACTTGATTTTGTACAAAGTGATAAATACGCACTGAAAAAAAAAAAAAAAAAGAGCAAAATTGACTTTGATTAAAAGTTTTTTTTTGCCAAGAACTTTAATTTAAAGTTCATGGATGAATTTCAATTTAAGCTTTAATTCAAATTTGAGAGGGGATTTGACCTTTAAACCTGAATTAAAATGTAATACTGAGCATATTTTTGTAATTTACAAATTTATAAAAAATATTAAATACGAGTATTGGGGGAATATAGCATATAGAGGCATTAATTGAGAAAAATCCAGATGGATATTTCCCAATATCTCTTGACCGTTGGATGACAATATTAAAATGAAACCCTAATCATCCATCACGATTACTTTTTCTACTGATTCGTTGACCAAACCGAGCACCTGAAATGACGCTAACACCAATGTCTTTGCCTGCCTAACTGAATACTACTTGATAATTTTGACAATACTCAAATCAATCTCTCTCTCTCTCTCTGAAACCCTAATTCATTTTCACTAAATTCCTGGTTTATGCTCCGTGTAGAGTCCAACTAAGGTAAGATCATTGCAATAAATCTCAAAATTGCTTAATTTTGCTGATTTTGAATTCGAATTTAATTGTTCTTCAATGGATTCATGTAGAAATTTGGGTATTTTTCGATGGCTACTGTGTTCTTAGCAATCGAAGCTTTATTGTATCCAATAACAAGTAGTAAGTTAGTTTTACAGTGGGTTGCTTTGAGTTTGATTGGTTTTAAATAGTAGCGGAAGCTGCTAAAAACCCATCTGGAAATAGTCATTTCTTTTTGTCATTGTCTTTGTTTGTTAGAACTTAGAACAATAATGCTACAATAGTCATTTCTTATTAGTATAGCATTCCATTGGGACTGCTTGTATACTATTATTACCCTTATGAAAATGCAGTTTTAAGAATTTGTGCTTCGAGTTAATGGGTTGAGCATGTGAATTTTAGTTCTTATTCCGTTTCGTGATCTGTCTTTGAGAAGATAATTCGAAAATTAAGTGAAATATTCTTATATATATGCACAATTTGTACATATACCTTCAGAGTTGCCCTATTTTTCTTTTGATGTGGCTCGTGATTGAAAAAGGTTTCGCCAGAATATGAGTGTTATTTGACTCTTTGCTCAATAGTTTTTGTGTTTACTTGCTGATGTTTTTGTTTTTGTCATGCATTTTTTTTTTTCAAATTGTGTTATTTTTAAGCTGAAGCTTTATTTTTTTTAAGTTCACTGCAGTGACTGCTTATATGCCATCTTCTTGAATATTGTTCTTTAATAATCATCAAGGGATCTAAGTCAGAGGAATGGATTCTGGATCTGTTGATTCATCAACTCCGTCTGTTAAAGCTCCCAATGTACAGCCTCATGTTGCCACGGATCCTGGACCAGATAATTCTCCACGTGATGCACCTTCAAAACTATCTGCTGCTGGCATAGCGTCATGGGCCAAAAGTTTGAAAATTCCTCAGCCACTGAGTCCCTCACAAGATGACTCACCAACTGGAAATTCTGGAAAATCAACCTTTGCTCGTTTTACTAGTGGATTTGGACTGCGCTTGTCTCCAAAATCTCCTGCAGCTGATGATAGTTCTGAAGGAACTTCAACAACTACGCAACCTGGATTTATTGGAACAATCACTAAAGGCTTAGTTGATACATCTAAGAATGCAGTGAAGGCAGTACAAGTCAAGGCTCGTCATGCTGTCTCTCAAAATAAGAGAAGATACCAGGTGGGATTTTGGCTTCTGCAAAATTCTTTGAATTTTAACTAACAGTAAATCACTTTCATGATTTGTTTCTTGGTTCTTTCTAAATATAAATTTCCATAATCTGGTTGCCCATTCAACTTTTATGATAAGCAGAAAATGTATATACCCTAGTCTACTTCCAATCTTGAAATATGTCCAACAGGGAGAGGTAGGAATATAGCTTCATGTTAGTATTTTTTTTTCTTATAAGTAAGTAGTATCTATTACCATTAATAGAATGACCATATATGCTAGGGTTAATTTGAAATCTTTTCAAAAGAGAGAGTTCAAGGAAGTGGTTCGTCAAATTAGAAAAACACTATTTTGGAAACCAAACTCTCTTGCCAACCAACAATAAAGATTTATTGACATACCTCTTTGTAATGTCCTCTGGAGTGAACTTTGTATTCGTAAAGGCCGGCCCTCAATTTTTTTATCCCTCTCCATATTTACAAAATGAGCATAGGAATTTTCTCTCATATTTTCTTCCCAGCTTTACAAAGAGAAATTCCAAATATTTAAAACTCTTTTTTCCAAATTTTATGCATTGGTAATCCCAAAAGAATTATATACTAAATGCTAAAGAGTTCTCATCCACTTACATAGGAAGTGATCACCAACTCACCTATGGTAGAAAGATTTTCTGTTATTTAGGTATTTAGAGCTAATTATTAGTTGCTCTTTAGCTTTCTGAAAAGTGAGTGCTATTTAGTAGACCAAGTGCAGAATAAAAACTTGACTGGGAAATTAATCATATACTGACTTGTTATGGCTGACCTTCAGTGCAAATGAAAGGCTTTATTTGTTTTGATCTTATCTTTTCTACTTGTATATCGTGGAGGTTATCAAACTCTCCAACTTGTATTTTTGTTTTATTTCCATTGAATACAATCTTCTCAGTCTTGAAAAAAAAGAAGGAAAAAATATGTTGACATGTTATTTATAAAGAGCATTTGTAGAATACATCTAATTAATATTCTTCAGAGGTTATTGTGTACCATAATTGCCTTCATGCTATGAAGGCGTCTTATACTTAAATCTTTTTATTTTTGTAAATAAAAAAAAAATTCAAGAGCCTTCTCCATTGTCTGCTTCATGGGATCTACAAATTTTTTAGTTCTTTTATTTATGCAGGAGCAAACAATATGAGATGGCTGTATTGGAATTTTGGGTTGAGGCTTTGTAATCTTCTGTTGTAGTAAAAATGAAGTTGATCTCTGTCTCCATAGGGATGGGACTATGATCTCTGTCTCATGGGTGATCCTACTTAACTATGTGAATTATGGATCTTTATTGTTTCTGTAAATTATTATATTTTGTGATTTTTCTTGTTTCTTGTTGCTATTTTACATTTGGCATATCCTTTAAAGTAGATGTTCTACTGCTTAAATTTTTATCCTAGGATATGGATGTTTGTTGTTTAGAGAATATACTGATTTTTCTTTAAGTTTGATACCTAATTTCTTACTTGGATAATGCCTTAATTAAGGGATCTGGATCACAAAGGTGAAGATAATCTACAAAATTTATTGATATGTTTTTTTTCCTTCATTTGGTGATAATTTCTTTCAAATGATGTATGTGTGTACATTCTCTAATTGATTCCTATTACTTCTCTTCAGGAAGGAGGATTTGATTTGGATATGACATATATCACAGAGAATATAATTGCCATGGGGTTCCCCGCTGGTGATATGAGCTCTGGTTTTTTTGGATATGTTGAGGTAAGCAGGTTAATCTGCCCTATGAGTTGCATTTACTTTTGTGATCAATTGTATTGCCAATGATTCAACTATCAAGCTATTTGGTGCAGGGATTCTATCGAAACCACATGGAAGAAGTGATTAAGTTTTTTGAAACTCATCACAAGGTTCTTACTTTTTCTACTTTATACTTCTACTCTAGTGTGGCTTTTATTTTCTTCATTTGACCTCAAATGAGTGCATATGATAAACCTGTTGAATGCTTGACTTGTCATTAATATGAAATGATATTCATGTTGGAGAACATGCTTTGCAAAAGAATGTTTAGTTGTATTTTGTCTACATTTGCCTCTTGGAAATGAGTGCTTCTCATTTTCATTTTTCTTGTGGATGCAGTGCGATCTATTTTGTGCTTCATTGGGATGATAATGATGGATTATAGTAATTACTTCTTTTCTCATGAGTGCAATTTGGATAGGATAGTTCTGTGTGTAAATGTTTGTTATTTGGCACTCCAAGTATACAATATGCCTTGTGAGTCTTAATTATGGTCATAATTACTGACAGACCATGAGTTCTGGTCAGCTCAACAATATATTATCCCATTTGCTTGCATGAGTCTTCTTTCTAAAAAAGGCTCCATCTAGAGAGCAGCCAAACACAAGGAAATGTTGCTATTTTGACCCTCGTCTAATTTTAGCTTAATATTCTCAAATGTTGATTTTTACACCTGAAGATGTTGGCAGCAATGGGTGGTTCATTTGGTGCTGAAGTGTGCTTCTTTGTTGCTAAAGCAATTATGATTTAATCTTTGTTCTATTTCTATATGGTGGAATATTTCTATAAATATTTTACCTTAGATGTACTTTCTATGTGCAGGGCAAGTACAAAGTATACAATCTTTGTTCTGAGAGGCTGTATGATGCATCATTGTTTGAAGGAAAGGTGCGATGTTCTTTTTTTTTCTTTAGTTTATGAAGATGAGTACTTGTAGTTGTTACATCATCAGGAGAGAATCTGAACTGCATAGGGCTAGATATACTTGGCTCTTCTTTCATTAGGTTTAGGAATAAATTTCCATTCAGATTCTCCATTTCTTTGATCGGAAATGCTAATTAACATGTAAAAAAAAGTTGAATTTCATCCAATGATCCTAATATTGTAATCATTAAAAGCATATGAGTTAAAATTTGGTATGTGGAAGAGAGATTAAATCGACAGGATCACTAGGATCTTGTGCAGGCTGGCTATGATGTTATTTAGCTGTGATTATCTAGAGGTGCTGCATTAAAATTAATTCAAGATGCCCTGTGTTGGAACATTTGCGGAGGACTGCTTAAGCAGCTTTTTTATATTTTATTCAACACTTATAAAATTGCATTACATGCATTACCAGAACTTGGATGGGAAATCTTTTTGCTATAGAATGTTGATTTGACAATAATAACAATGATGTTAGAGCTTCTTCAAGAGCAACCACATGTTTTGTTTCAGGCACTCGAAAATGCATGTGCACTACTGTTGTTTTTACTGGGTATTAAGTCAAATAATGTGTGGTAATAATTATTTCAGATTTTATTTGCTTGGTTTGATGTTGATTGTTTAGGTGCTAATAATAGCAGTGGTAATTGTATAGGTAGATTCCATGTTCGAATCTTATTAATTCAAGAAACAAAAAGTATATGGTAATATTTGTTAACACAAATGATGCTTACCATATTATGTATCAACTGCTGCTTTTACACATTCTTGATAACTTTCCTAGGAACAGCCCAAAGATTGATAGCTCTATAACAGCTTTTCTAGATTGATTGGTTTAAGTAGTGTTCATGAGATTGGAGATGACCCAATTTCCACTGAGACTGTTTGCTATCCGTGTTTCAATATCTTTCTAACTTTTCAAGCAACTTGTAAAGCAATTTCATATTTCGCCCCTTCTTTTTCTATTTCAATGAAATGACATTGTCATCCTTTGCACTTTTTAAACTTGATTCTGAAAGAGAGTAAATAATTCATCACATTCTGCTAATTAGGGGACTCGTAAAACACTTGAATTCGACTCCATTCTAATCGAGTCTAGCTCGAGCTCGAGTAGCTTGAGTAACGAGTCGAGCTGAGTTTGAGTATTCTAATACTTAACTTGAGTGGCTCGCAAGCCTAATCAAGTATTAATATTTTATATAATTTTAAATGTATTTTATATTATATATAATAATTTGTTAATTCGATCTCAAACTCGAGCCTATTCAAGCTTTAATTTGACATTAATAAATAAGTTAATTTTTTTTTTTTTAATAATAATCAAACCTAATTGAGTCGAACTTGAATATTTCTAGTATTAGTTCGATCTGAGCTCGAGCTTCAAAATGAAAACTCGATCGAGCTCGAGTCGAGTTGAGTTTCGAGTTTTCTAATTGAGTCGAGCTCAAGCTCATCAATGTTTGACTAGACTCGGCTTGATTACACCCTTACTGCTAATTCTGCTGTATAACTGTTCCGAGTCAAAAGACATTCATACGTCTGTTACATATTAAGCATGGTATAAAGTGCCATTAATAGTGTATATCAATTTGTGATTATAGTGTTGTATGAAATTACATGTAGTGAATTTGTTGCAACTTGTATGTGCTATTGGATACATGATATTTTAGGTTCAATCTTTCTATTGATGGCATTCACTCTGTTATTGGTATGGCATCACTTTTATTTGTGATCGATATGGGATATTTTATGAGCTTAATCTTTGCTCAGATGGTTCCTCTGTTGAACTGGCCCATATAAACACTATATTGTAGCTTCTTATAATTGCTGCATCAAATTCTTTCATCAGGTGGCTAGTTTTCCATTTGAAGACCACAATTGCCCTCCAATTCAACTCATTATATCATTTTGCCATAGTGCTTACTCATGGTTGAAGGAAGATATTGAGAATGTTGTGGTGGTGCACTGTAAGGCTGGAATGGCAAGGACAGGACTGATGATTTCTAGCCTTCTTCTATACTTAAAGGTACAATTTTTTTTTTTTAACATTTTATTCTTGAATGAAGATGGGTTGGTGGAATATTGGGGACCTGCACATGCATTACATTTGCTGCTGAATCTTGTTATAGTTTATTTTTGTTTAGTGGTCTTATGAGCTGAAATAACATTATGAACTACACAATAGATGGTAGTCCTTCCTTTCTAATAACTCTCACCAAATTGGTGATAACTTTCGTAGTTTGGGAGACTTGAACTTGACCGTCACCCATTTTTACTAAGAAACTGAAAGAAACCTGAACTAATTATTCTTAATTCTTGGGTTCTGACTTCCCACTTTCCTCTCCTCGCACCCTTGAAGGGAGTGAAATGACTGACCAAACCACATCTGATTGACTTACTGTTCAATCTTTTATATAGACTAATTTACTATCTTTCTCTAGTTCTTTCCTACTGCTGAAGAGTCCATTGACTACTACAACCAGAAGAGGTGTTTTGATGGAAAAGGGCTTATTCTGCCAAGTCAAATTGTGAGTGAATTATTGCCATATCTATTGCAAAATGCACATTCATGATACATTATCACTTTGCTGAGCTTCTTTACATTTATCTGATTGTTTATGCATTTTTGTTTCTCTTTTTCTGTAGAGATATGTAAAATACTTTGAACGTGTCTTAACATACTTCAATGGCGAAATCCAACCAGGGCGTAGGTATGGCTGTCTCTCTCTCTCTCTCTCTCTCTCTCATTCACACACACACACATTTAATGGCATGGCAATTTCTGCAGATGCATGCTTAGGGGATTTCGGCTTCACCGATGCCCTTACTGGATCAGGCCCTCTATCACCGTCTCTGATCATAATGGTGTGTTGTGGTATTCTTGCTATGTTTTCTTTTTCTTTTCTTTCTTTTTCTTTTTTTTTAATAGTAGAATTTGTTATAGTAGTCTATGTACCCTATGATAAGGTCAGAGCTCGCCAATCCCCTAAACCTATTCACAAGTAGAAAGAATCCTGAATTTTCTTCTTTCTTATTCCCTTATTTGTTTTTGGCTTGGTCTGATTTATTTGATGGCATTAAATGAGTTTATGTACTCTATAATTCAAACCTTTTAAACTGCTGTGTTTATGGGTATGCACTTCCTGTGCCGCATATATGCCTGTTCCATGAGTAGTCCTACATTTTTAAGAGAAGCAATTTGTTTATTTGATCAATGAGTTATTATGAGGATTGTTCTAATAATTTGTTTTACTGTAATCCCAAAGAGATTGTGCACTAATGCCTTTCTTTGAGCCTGTTTGGCATCAAGTTTATACCTACTTTTTAAAATTGCATTTTGACTCTGTTTATTTTTAATTTTTTTTATTATTTTTAGTAAATCATGGTTTGGGAAAAGCTAAAAATATATAGTGTTTTTTCCCCATGGTTTGCTAAGCTTTAAATACTCCAAAAGCAATTTGCCAAAAGCTATCGAACCACAATACCAAACAGACACTTTATTAAGTCTATAAAAAAAAAATTACTTTCCATAGACTTGAACACGAGACCTTTTCTTCCTTTTAAGTAATGACTACTAGTGCAACGGAAAACACCAAAACTGATGCAGCCTGAGCCAGTGGATTATTTAGGCGAATGCTCCATAAAAGCTTATTTGGACTTTGAGGTGATGTAAGAGGTGTAGAATAATACAAGTTAAAGCCTAAACTTTACAGCACTGCAGCTTAAATACACATGTAATACATATTTATCAATAACAGCTTGGGCATTCTTTAATTCTTTCCTTATCCAACAGGTATTCTCTTCTCCACAAAAAAGCATCCTAGAACCAAGGATTTACCGGTAGGTCTTATGAAGTATTTGGTAGATGTGTCATACCAATCCTCCATAAAAGCTTTTTTGGACTCCTGGTTTTAAATCAGTTTTGACTTTGAACTCTATTGTATGCTTTTCCATAAATGAGTTTTAACAGATGTATGTTCTCTCTGCAGCCTGAAGACTATTGGTTTAGTGCACCAAAGAAAGGTGTTATGGTCTTTGCATTGCCAGGAGAACCTGGTCTAGCTGAGGTGGCTGGAGACTTTAAAGTCCATTTTCATGACCGTCAAGGAGATTTTTACTTGTTAGTATTCTAGTCTGGTTGCCTATTAATGGCTATTTGATTTCAACAATTGAAAATAGTGTGCATTGCTGATTGCTCTTTTGCAATTTCAGTTGGTTAAACACAACAATGATGGAAAATAGGAAGGTTATGAACACCAATGATATTGATGGATTCGACAAGGTAATAATAAACATTGGACACTTAATTACATGTAATCCTTGTCTCACTTAATTACATGTAATCATTGTCTCTCACAGCACAACAGCTAGCTTTCAGATTTGTTGATTGTAGTCAACAGCTAGCTCTAACAGCATTACTGTTGTCAAATGTCTTCTCTACTTGATGCCCACGACTCACCATAACAATCTGGATGAATTTTGTGCAGAGAAAACTGCCTTCTCCAGGATTCCAAATTGAGGTTGTGCTAGTAGATTATAATGGCACCATTCCAACAGGGCAAAACAGTGAAACTGCTGCAAACAAGTCAAATGAAGGTTCAAGTGTTGATGTTCCTGCTCCAGTTGATGCTGGTGCAGATACAGCTACTCCAAACCAAAATAAGAGCCGTGGAAGTAATGATAAAGATGATGTGTTTTCAGACAGTGAGGCAGAGGAATCTGTTTCCTCAAAACTAAGGCAAGCTGAAGCTGCTTCTGCAGGGCGAGGAACTGCTGTGACGACCACCTCTAGTTCTGAAACTAACACTAAATCAGATCAAGTTGCAAGTTTAACACATACAACCGAACAACTTTCTATTGGAAACACAGGATCGCAACCTGCTGCTAGTCAGCCAAAAAGAGATGCTGTCAGTGGAGCTGTCTCAGGTCTTGCAGTTAACAACTCAGAAAGTGAGTTCAAAGCAATGGCTGCTGATGCTTCTGTTTTCACTTTTGGAGATGATGAAGATTATGAAAGTGAGTGAAGAAAAGGGAATGATGATGTCTTTATTGAAGGATCTGTACATAAAATTGGCTTGCAAGTTATACATCGACCAATCATGGCGGTTCAATCCCATTCGTTTTATTATAATGTAAATTTCTGTTTCTGGCTTACCAGTTGTCCAAGTCAAAAGTAGAAGACAAATGCATGAATAATTGTTGTATTAGATTGTGGCACGAATTGTTTCATACTTTGATTATTTTCATTAAAAATGTACATTATTAGATTAATATTGTACAATTCTCGTCTCTATGTATCTTTCAGAGTTGTCATTTCTCTAAAATGCTGAAAGTAGCTTAGGTTCTTGAAGGCTTCGTGCTAAAAAAGGCTTAATTATAAAACATTAACTTGCCAGGAGATTGGAGTTGCAATGTGATGGAGAAAATTGAGAGTGGTGGTTTTTGCGATTTCTATCTTTCCGTCGTTAGGATATCTTACGCAGATTTACGAAAATATTAAAAATCATTATCATTATAAAAATATATATTTTTATAATTACATATTCCCTTAATTATGCTTTGATCACACATGATGCTTTTTTTTTTTTTTTTAATTGTGTAAAACCTTAGTAAAATAAAAAAATTTTGTATTTTAGATCCCGTTTGAAATTGAGTTTCACAAAAACACTTTTCAACAAAATTTTTTATATTATTTTTAAAATTAATTTTTCTTAGAAGCAGGTAAATTGATGTTTTTTTTCAAAAATAGATTTGAAAATGCAGTTCATAAAAAATAATAAAAATCAATCAATTAAATAAAAAAAAAATTAAAAGTGTTTTTTTAATCCCTAACAATCACAAATGTATTGGCCTGCAAAAACTGGCTTATTTTTATTAGTTTATGATTTTTTATATATTTCTAACTTAATTTATTCAATGATTTAAGCAATAACATAGATTCAAGCAATGGATTATCACTTTTTATTATTTTTTAAAATAAATGTCTTTTTAGTTTATCTAATAAGTGTTTGGTGTAGCTCCTGAATAACATTCTCTTTTGGTAGTTGCATATCTAAATTGTTGTGGTATGTAGCTTTGAAATTTTGCAACTTTGGTTTCTTTCATAATTGGGTGGATTTGCTTTTGTATTATTTATTTTGCAATGTTTTGTAAATGATAAAACTCATGAACATCAATTACTTATTTATTCCAATAATTATTTATTTTATTTTATATTTAAATAATTGCAATATAAATAAAATACATATAATTTAATAAATTCGAAATGTTACATGTACAAACTAGGAATATTTTAATATTTCTACTACGTTAGCAATTAATAATTTTTTTTTTTCAATATAACCTAAGCCACAAAGTGAGAAAAAAGTTGCAACATTCAAATAAAGGCAAGAACTAACCAAGTTAAACTTGCAATTTAGAGTCGAAAATAGGAATTAACCCTTTTCTTTCTATTTACAAAAAGCCTCCAAGTCTCCATATTGTAAAGGGCAATTTTTTTTTTCAAGGACATTTTTTCTAATATCATAAACAGAAATTATTGTTAGGATATTCTTTTTGCTCACATTAAGAAAAATTTTATTTATAGTCTTGCGCTAATGTAATTAGAATTTTTTAATTCAAGATCAATAAAAAAAAATAAAAAAAATAAAAAATAAAAAAAAACCTAAGTACATCATATTGATTAATTTGATTTGATTCTAATTGAAATTTGAATTTACAATACTTCGTAATAATTTTAATATTATTTGTTACTAGTTGTCCGAAATCTCCTCTAAACTTGGTGATGACATACAAGAAAAAGACTTCCACCGGCGATGTCGATGATTGCACTATGATAATTAAGTCAATAACTGGAGTTTAGAGAAAAAGAAAAATAGAAATTGTAGTGTATAATAACGTACCTAGATAAGAAAATTATGTATTTATAGGCTTTCTAATATCAAGTAGTTACACATATTATGGGATTAAGGCCACTTTCTACGAGATTTTTTAGGATATGAAATACTACGCTCACACTGTTAAAATTTCAGAATTTAACCATTAAGGATGATATTCTAGTTAGGACAAAATGGTTTGATCTTGTTGAGTGAGACTTATCTCATTAATAATTTAATTGTTTCTTGTAACAATGTTAGATTAAAAATTTATTAGTGTCGTATTCATATTAAAAAAAAAACCTCATATTATTAAATTATGGTCTCCCAATAAGCATATGTGACTCATTATTGCCCCATATCGGCATCTAATATTGGCCATGATTATGAACAAAGTGAAGATTTGGAGAGAGTGTACATACAAGTCCGTACCGTTGGATTAGTTAATAATACAATATATATAAATTTTATTCTTTATTGACTCAAAGGGAAATGCAATGTTTTAGTTAATAGTACAATATATATATATATATATATATATATATATATATATATATATATATATATTATTTTATTTTTGATACTAGAGACGCCCAATGAACCGTGGGTTACACAATAGAGGGTAGCAATCTTCTTACACTCGCCATAAAGGCGAAATCTCACCTAGTGCGGAGGAGGGGACTTGAACCCAAGACCTCTCACTCCCAAGAACAATACTCTTGTCATTTGAGTTAGATTTCAAGTGTTAAATTTTATTCTTTAGTGACTCGAAGGGAAATGCAATGTTTTTTTTTTTTTTTTTTTTTTTTTTTTTTTTTTTTTTTTTTTAACAGAGAAAGAGCTTTATTAACTTTGAATCAACTAAATATTTCATACATGAGCATCAACAACATATACAGGTAGATAATTCACCCACAATGCTGGACTAACTGCTAGCCTAGCATTTTTTGCCAAAATATGTGCTACCTTATTAGCAGTTCTCTTAATATGAAATAGAAATATATCATAAGCAAGCAAGTGGATGATATCTTTAATAATAAAATCCAACTTGTTAATGTGAATACATTGGTTAACAATCTCATCTTCTTTGTGGACTTCTAACACCACTTCCATATGTACAACTAAAAGTCTTTTACATCCAGCTAATTCACCATTCAATCAAGGCTTGAATATTACTTCATTAATGTCATTTGTTCCCTATAAATACCATGCATTTATTCTCTTGTAAACACACAACAAAGATATATAAAATACAATTCTTTCTCTTTGTTCTTAAAGCTCTAACATGATATCAGAGCCCATACTCATTCAGAATTAAAATCCTAGTCATTTTTTGTTCAAAGGTTCTGTCTCTTTCTGTAAATTTTTCATGCACACGTTAAAAATTTTTTTTGACCACACCATTACAAAGCACTAATCTCCAAAAGAATTTCAAGACCAAATGCACCTCAAACCGACGCCGAACGCACCCTCACGCGCCGCTTGGAGATTCTGCGACTGTGAACCCTCAATTTTGCACTTTTAAGATACTGCCGCAGCTTGACACCTGCTAAATTTCGTGCGCTACGCAGAGCTGGTAAGGAGACTGACACTTTTTCGATCCCGACCAGACTTTCTGTACCAAACAGCACCTTTCCAAAACTAATCAAATTTTCACCAAAACTGACTGCCAAAATATTCGATAATTAATTTCGGATCCAATGCCACTGACTGGTAATTTTTTAAAATTCAAAATACCCCAGAAATTGACCCAGAACCTTCAAAAACTGACCTGAAAAGCCCTAAAAATCAAACCGGAGCCCGAGGCGCACGTGGACGTTTGCGTGTCATCCACGCGGAGCCGCTCAGATGCCTTGCAGATCCGCGTGGATGCCTTGCGGATTCGCGCAGAGCCTTGCGGATCCGCAAGGCGTCTACGTGGCTCCGCGTGTCATCCACGCGGCGTCCGCGTGGAAGCCATGCGGAGCCGCGCATAGACCTGCGGCGGCAGCAGGTACCCCCTGCGGCTCCGCCATTGACGCACCTGACGCGCGTCAGTGGCAGATGTGTCAATACGGACTGACCGTATTGACATGTCCGCGTAGACAGCTTGTGGATCCGCCAGCGCGTCTGGCGGATCCGCACGCGCGTCTGGAGGACGCCACAGTCTGCTCGTGCGGATCCGGAGACGTCATACGCGCATCCGCCACCAGTTTTTGTGGACCCGACTCTTTTTGTGCAATTTCAAAATTGCCCCTCCTTTTTTATGATTTTCAAGCCCTTTTTGATCTTTTTTCACTCCACCCCATTTTCCTATAAATATCTCCCTCCTCACAACTTCAAAAGATCTCAAAAAGTCTTTGTTGAATTTTTCAATTGCTTTTTCTCTCTCTCTATCTCTCTAATTAGTTTTACTCACTTTAATTAATTAATTAGTTAATTAAAAATTAATTTTAATTAACTAATTAATCTTTTTTTTTTAATTATCACCAACTCTCAATTAATTAATTAATTAAAAATTAATTTTAATTAATTAATTAATCTTTTTTTTAAATTTTCACCCACTTTCAATTAATTAATTAATTAAAAATCAATTTTAATTAATTAATTAATCTTTTTTTTTTTAAAATTTTCACTCAAGTGGTTAATTAATCCTTTTAATTAATTAATCTTTTTAATTAATTAAAGTTTGAGTAATCAAATTCCTTTTTCAAAATCATCATATTTTTCGAAACGGAACTCCGCTCCGGTAAAACCACTCTCCCACCACTCAAACCAACCAAAAAGAAGGTATAATCTCTTACCCTCAATCAAACCAAACCAATCAAATCTGACCGATTTTTAAACCCCTTTCCACCTCATAGTGGAATGAACTACGTGAGTTTTGATCCCCATTCAGTAGGGTACGTAGGCACGCTTGGAATCTGAATCCAAGCCTCAAATCCAAATCCCAACTAATCCCCTCCCCTATTTATTTTTCATGCAAATGTCAATTTATACTTTCCATGTAAATTGAAATTAATGTTATTTAGTTAATTATTTTTGGAGTAAAGAAGTGATTTTTGTGATTTCCCTAATACACATAAGGGTTAGAGGAAATACTCTCCTTTACTTGTGGATGTTTAAATACTCGCTCTTTAAATACTTGCTCGTTATTTTTTCCATCTGTCTCATAAATTATGCGATGTTCATGCATTATGAATTGTCATCAATATCCGTCATCCATGAAATCATTTTTCAAAAAAGTCAAATCGAATTTAAATGTCAAATCAAGATTATTCAAAACCAAAAACCTAGTCCCCAAGCCCAAACTTGGTTCGAAGATTAGTGATTTTATCCTTGGGTAAATTAATCAAAAAATTAATAAATTGGAGTCAAATTGAGTTTTTCCTTAATTTTTTTCATATAAATAAATTAGGGTGGCGACTCCCAAATCTTTTTCAAAAAAATCAACAATCAATTTTCCGAGGCGATAGCCGCTTCTAATCGTGAGCACCGAAACATGTTCTTTAACCTCTCTTAAAAATCGCTCTCGCCTTTCCTTAAGGCACATTCATTTTTCTCCAAGCGAGGGGAGGGGCATTCGGGCGAGGCCTCACAGTTGGCGACTCCACTGGGGACTAGTTGCCACCCTTTTTAATAAAAGGAAAGCAAAAATAAGAGGATTGCTATTTGGTTAGAAATTTTTCCAAGATAATCTCCATTTGGCATTTAAATTTAATTCGACTTTCATGCATCACTTTGCATAATAAAGGCTCCTTGCCTAGCTCTAGATTTAGGAAAACTTTTGGATGGCAAGTAGCATTGGCTCGGCAACTCTCTTTGAGTAT
>CATKHJ010168684.1:0-22793 GCA_949750685.1 Vernicia montana | reverse complement strand
ATTTAGGGTAAAATTACAGCAAGAAAGCACAATTTGGTGATTGAAAATCCATGTACAATAAATTTTGTTCTATCTCCTGCAACAAATCAGGTGAGACGCCAAGTCTAAGCCAAGAGTGCAGGAAACTTATAAATCTCAATGGTAAAATTCCTCCCAAAAATCATGGCCTAAATAGTCATGCAACTAACACATGTTAATAAATCTGATTGGTTCAGAAGATTTATTTGGCAATTCACCGATTAAATATCAGCTGCGTTTACCAAACATATCAACAAACCAACATTTAAAAGCTCAAATGCTAAAAGCTAAATTCAACTGCTTATCCAAACAGAACCACTCGCCTTATCCCTTCTGGATGAACTGGAACAGTGCTCTAGGTTATATCAACCACTCAAAATTCTTTCTAATCTTCTGGCCAACTGCAAAATCTGTCCTCGGATATTTTATATGTTGCAGTAACTGATCCATGTCCAATGCAGCCTAACGACAAAGGATTTCAACTTTCATCTAGCACCACATTCCCTATACAGTTTACACCATTAACTAGCACTAATTTTCATAAATAGTATTATAACACCAGCAATTTTGTTTCCATAACATCCATGCCATGACATCGACTGATGATAATCTAACATTACCTGGTACTGAACTCCAAACCAAATACAATTTAATCTCATTTAAACTAGCAAAAGCTAAATGTCAAAAGTATCATTTATTCTTCTCTACAATGAAAATTACATTTTTGATATTCATACAAACTTTGGTAGGAAAATTACATTGAATAAAAATGACCAAGGTACCCACTGCTAATAACAAAGTCCAGTATACTTACTTCATTACAAACAAGAAAGCACATAGGTCAATGAACTGTTCCCCCAAAAATGTTGTCTGAATGAAGACGAATAGCAAGGAAAATGGGAAAACCCCTGACTCTAATCTCTCTCTATCGCACAAACCCACCAGATGTTAATTACATTTTGTTTGACACACCCCTCCCACTGCAACCTAAGGCCATAACTCGCTCACATATATAATCAGAAAGATGAACAAAACAAACAAGCATAGAGCAAAGTCAAAAGGCCAGATTTGAAAACAGCACAACGGGTATATAATATAAATGCAATTCAAGAAATCACAACATCAATTTTAACAATATGAACAATAGCAATATAATAGTTGAGGAATAATATCATACCAGAAGTTGTGCCCAACAAGTTTGACATACAGGACATGGAAAAACTTCAGATAAAAAAAAAAAACTCATATTCTAGAAGAATTCAAAGTGTACTTCACTTAAAGCACATACATCTGCAGCACTGATCACAAACAGATACATACACAAAATACAAGCAATTAATTGTCACAATAATTGTGGACAGGGACCTTCCATAACAACAAAAACAAAAATGTTCTCATAAAGAAGGATAGGAAATTGAATTGCTCAATAATAATGAATACTTGCAGAACTTGAAAAATTGCATAGAAATGTTTACTTTTAATAATCCTAGTCGCACTCGAGTTAACAAAACCAATGAGAAATAAAAAATAAGACAAATTCTACACTACATTTCTCAGTATTCTTTTGTCTATAAAGCATAACTACAATGGCCTCCACATTGTTGTGGCACCTGCTGCTAAGAATGGAAGTGTATAGCATTTCGCCTTGGAAACCCTCCCCTCCCCTGGACCTCGAAGGCCCATCTTCATTTCATATATGTTTTACATTCATATAATTCAAGGGCATTAAAGGATTGAAACGGCAATTCACAACAAATATATGTATTCAAGTACTTCCAAAAGAAATATGAATATATAATTAAATTATCTTTCTATAATGTAACATCAGGCATCAAGCAACACTCTTGCTCAAACTTCCTGAGATTTACTTGTATTATGCCCCAATTGGTAATATAAAAACAACAAGTAGACAAATGCCCCTACCAAACCTCAGTGGAAGTAAACAAGTGTTTAATTTCAGATCAACACATAATGCCACTTTAGAAAATTTCACTCATATCTAAAGCAAACATTAAGTGTTTGATTCTGAGTAGGGTGGCAATGGGCCAAGCCATGTGTCAGTGTTACCAAAAACCAGGACAAAAGCACCCAGGCTGGGCTTTTGCCACATTTTTCTTACACTTGAAATAAAATTTCTTCAATCTCCATCAATTGACAGGAATAACTTTGACAAACCACAACTCTTTTCCCCAAAAAGTAAATAGAAATATAGGGGTGAGCATTCGGTCGGTTGACTCAATTCAAATTGATTTTTTATAAAATTGATGTAACAGAATTTTTCTAGGAGAAAAACCAAACCAAAATTTATTTAAAAACCAAAACTGAACTGATATGGTAATAAGAAAAAAAAATTAAAACCAAACTAAGTGAAATTTTTATAATATATATATATAATATTATATAAATAGATTAAATTATATTTTTATTATTATATTATATTATACATACAAATATTTTATGCAAAACATATTTATAATATAAGTTTATGCATAAATATGTGTATAAAAACATAACCAAATTATATATTCATGTATTCGGTTAAGTTGTTTTGGTGTTTTTGCCGTCAAAACCAAACTGAACTGAAATTACCGAATAATGCTCACCCCTACAGACACACAATTAGGGGAAAAAATCAACCACATAATGCTTTCCCTTATACATCACATCCAAAAAGGAGGATCAACTCTTCACTAAACCCAACTATAGGTTCATTTAGCATTGACATTGTAGCTACCATTAGGGAAAACACCATCTTGAAAATGTTAGACTTAAGGCAACTAAAAATAGTTTCTAAGATATATTTGATATGATTTTTCTTAAAGTCTAAAATAGCAGAAGAATAGATTTTTTTTCAGAATACAGTTTTAACCTCAATGTCAAACATACACTGCATAGATAATTTTATAGCTTATAGGGAAAGCCCATCCACAGCACCATACCCCAGACTACAAAGAAATTTCCTCATCCCCCATCAGCCAAACATAGCGTAACAACATTTGCTAACAGATTTAACCAAGCAATAGTTCTCCAGAGACATAACCAATGAAACAGAATATTAAGACATAACCAATGAAACAGAATACTGAGTCTCAAAATTCATGATTAGATTATGTTCAAAAAAGCCATACAAATACATTGAAGAAATCTATCACTCACCTAAAACTAATTTGAAACACAAATCAGGAGGGCCGTACTACATTAACACCAAGTTCAGAATTAAGCACTCAAAAAAATGCAGCCTCACTAAATGATGCTTATGTTAGGCTTTTCTAAGAAATCTTCATCCATCATCAAGTACTGGTTTTGTTTCTGCAAATACATTCTTATAGGCTAAACAATAACACCTTATACACCAAGCTTACTCTTCATGAAATAGAGTAGTTAGTGGCATCCCTTGTTTTTGTATCATAGACACAGCTAACAGAACAATATGAACATTTATAAAATATGATCTATGAATCTCAAGGAGCATTTACACATGATACTACAGCAACATAAGAGATAAAGAAAATCAACATCAAAATCATAGATAGTATTATAAAGCAATAAGCTCACAAAACCAATAAAGCAATAAGATTCCAGATACTTACAAGAGTTGCTAGGGGATGAAAGCAATATGCTCACACAACCAATAAAGCAATAAGATTCCAGATACTTACAAGAGTTGCTAGGGGATGAAAGCAATGCCCTAAAAAGACAAGAGACATCAATACATTAGCATTTTCAATGCCAAACTGGTCATTTCACCTCTAGCCATTCAAGAAGAGCAACAGGAATCAAATTAAAAATTGAATTACTTACACATACTTAAACTTTAAAGTTGAAGCAGCAGATCTCAGGAGCATTTGCCTCCAGAAAGGTAGTCCATGAATCAGATGGATTGAAAATCATTAGAATATATATATACATATATGTAAAGATACAACAAAATATAAATCACAACATTGAAAACAAAAGAACTATTGTCTAGCGAGCTCAGCCACACAAACATACAAATGGCACACTGCTAACAACATCTTGGCACATTCCTCATTCACACACACATCTAGAAGAGGAAAAAGGTCAATCGAGGTAGTGGTACCATATAAAATGAATAGTTCAGAATGGTACAACAACAACAATGAGCAACACAAAATTAAATAACCACTGATCACTTAGGCACAAAATTAAGACACTACTCTAAAAAAAAACACGCACAAAAAAGAGAGATGAGAAAAATATTTTCAAGCAAACAGAGTATAGTGCACATAAATTCAAATCATAAAATTCTATTGAAGTCTACTTTGGGTGTTTAAAAAAGCTCCCAGTAAACAAACCAAGGTACCTTCTCCTGGGTGCCTTTTAAGCATTTAAGCACTGGAGGGTTGCCTCAAAGGAAGGAGCGATATCCTGAATGAAAAATTGAATTAGATTCCCAAGGACAGAGCAAAATTACAACATAATGGTAATAAAATAGATTGCAAAACATAAATAGGAGTGATGGCATTGCAAATCTAAGATAATAATATACAAAAATAACAAAATAACAGGTAAACACGATCCACCTTATCAGCTAAAGCAAATGGTCACAAAAACAAATTTCATATTACTGAATCATAGGAATCCCAAATATTTCTTTCCTTATTGATTTCCCACAATTCAATCGCAGCAACCATGTACAAGGTACAAATATAATTGTTGCAAAGGAAACAAAAACAGATATGATAAATTTTCACAATGCCCATAATCAAGAATGGTTACAAGAGGGGGAAAACGCCTTTGGCAAGTTGTCTTACAATAGAAACAGTACATTCCCCTGAAAGAACCGCCAGTAAAGAGTACTCCTGACCAAATATCACCACTTCTGACTTCAATGACTGCTATAACTGTCCAAAGCTCATAGGCCAGCAAATAGAAGATAAAAGACAGATAATGCCCAATGATTAGATAACTGAATATGAAGTCATAATGTACTAATATCTAGCACAACAGCATTTCTGGTGTCAGAAAATCAGCAACATGGTTCACTTGCCAGTGATGAATGGATGAAGTTGTGCTTGCTGAACTGTCATCCTCTTCTCAGGATCCAACACAAAAATTTTATCTAGAAGATCTTTAAAATTGGCCAACATCTTTGGATCCTCGCCGGGAGAACTTGAAATGATTGATCCAATATCTTTTGGCTTTATGTTCAGAATCATCCTCTTTATAGTCTGTGTAAGTAAAACTTAAATCTCAGTCAATACAAAAGAAAATGAAGACAAAAGGTAAAAATGTTGAAAAAGGTAGGTCAATGGATGATAGAAAGATCAATGTGTACAACACACCTTTTTAGTAACAGGATCCTCCTCTATACCATGAAAATTCAAATCCTGGTCAAAATGCTGGTCAACAAATGCACCCTACAGAAGAAAGTTGAAATAACATACTATCAGTGCAAGAAAACTAAAAAACATAGATACAGAATAGTCATGCCAAACAGCTTAAAGTCTTACACCAATAAAAAGGAACAATGAGAGAGAGAAAGGAGAAGCAGGGGTTATGGAAAAAGGGGCAACAAATGACCAGAACCACACATCCAAAATATTAGGAAACTAGGGCCAGCAGAATAACTCCAGCCATAAAAGGCATGGTTTGGCCATTAGAAATAATGCTATAAACAATCATTACAGAAAAATAGATCTCACCTTCTTAAGCATCTTCTTTGGAAAGGGACCCTTTAATTCCATGTGAAGCCGCAGCATGTCATTATTTGTAGGACCTGGAAACAGAACTTTCCCAGTATAAAGCTCATACAAACAGCAACCTACAGACCACATATCCATTGGATGATCATATGCCAAGCCAAGAACTGAAACAGAAGTACACCAATAAGTAAGTTCCCTGTATACAACTGTCAACCATCCAATAAGAAAGTAATCCCATATGATAGCTCAAGATTAGAACTTACTTATTTCTGGAGCACGATAAAAGCGGCTAACAAGGTATGGTGTGATCTCATTTTTACCAGAAGACATGGCATTACCAAAATCACAAAGCTTCAGCACATTTTTTGCCTCATTTACCTTTAAAAGAATGGGGGAAATTATATAGTTAGTTGTGAATTCATAATTAACTGGAGAAGCAACATAGGGTGCGTTTGGGATTGCTATTAAGGTTAAAAAAGCACTTTTAGAATTTTTTTGATTTAATTGATTGATTTTTATTATTTTTTATAAACTGCTTTTTCAAACCTGCTTCTGAGAAAAGCAAAAAATTTACTTGCTTATGAGAAAAAGCAGTTTTAAAAATAATATAAAATTTTTTGTTGAAAAGCGCTTTTGTGAAACTCAACCCCAAACGGACCTATAATCATGTAGAATATAAGAGACATACCAGCATGTTATCAGGTTTTATATCACAATGAAGAACACCGCAGTTCTTAAGATGCTTCAAAGCAATAAAAAGCTGCTTTGCATATGCCCTCACAGCAGTTAGTTTAAGGCCAATATTGCGACCAAACCTTTTTAAGACTTCACGAAGGTTCATATGAAGAGATTCAAAAACTAAACAAAGATGATTTCTATACTTGAAACTTGAAAGAAAACGAACACAATGGCGCTTGTTGTCCCGATCTTCCTCTGCCAATTTATTTAAGATCTGAACTTCTGACTGACCAGCCTTATGCCTGCACAGTAGAAGTAGAGATCAGAGCTGTTATATTGTTGGCAATAGAAAAACATGGAAAGAACCAAATATTAGTATAATATAATAACTCACATCGTTTCATTGTTACGTATGATTTTTATGGCAACCTCTTCAGGTTCACCAACACCAGCTTTCAAATCCTTTGCACGAACCACGGTGGAAAAGACGCCCTTCCCATGAGCAGCCACAATTTCATAACGACCATCAAGTAATTCACCAAATCGGTAGCCTATGTAGGAAAGTAATAACCAAATGAGACAACGGAGCAAAATAAACAGTGGATGAATAGATAATAAGATCGATTCAGAGATCAACCTAAGAAACATACTGCTTTGAAGGTCTATAAAAGAGAAACAAATTAGGGAGTGTTAAGTTGCCATAATCGCAGAGGAAAGTGACTCTGAAATCTTACATTCCAGTGTCTGGTTTGTGTAGGAATGGTACGTTCTCAGGAAGGCTCAATTACTGAAAATGTGGGCCCCTCCCTTACTTCCTATATACATGAGAAAGTACATTCCCATCTTAATGAGTAGAGAGGTGAAATTCCCATGGGAATGAATATTAAAAAAATGCACTAATGTTAATTCCCTTATTAAAATAATATTTAGACAAAAAGTTTTATATTTATTTTGCTTAAAAAAATAAGAACTATATAACCTTTAAGGTTTTTTTAAACCTTTTTCATAAATAAAATATTTTGGACAATTAGTTATGTTTGTCGAGGGCAAGTCTTGGCACAATTGGTAAAACTGTTCCTTCAGTGACCTGTAGGTCACAGGTTCAAGACTAAAAACAGCCTCTTTGCAAAAGTGCAAGGGAAAAAATGTGTACTATTGCGCCCATCCTCCTACTGCATTAGCCAAGGAGCACTTTGTGCAGCAAGTGAGCCTTTTTAATTAGTTATATTTGTTAATTGTTTTTAAACAAATTTTTTATTTCATGTTAATATGGTTAATATAAAAAAATTTCTCGCATTAGTATTTATATAAGAAATACATGCAACCTGACTTTCTATTTTACTTCAGAATGCAAATGATTAGCCAGAGCACTGCCACGCAGTAATTCAAAATAATACCAAAAAACTCAAAGAATTGAAAATAGATAAATAGAAAGCATACTCACCGTAATACCCATCAGCATCATCCCAGTTGTCATAAAGACTTCGCATAATTGGTAAACCATCTCCTTTGCCCTGCATAAGATACCATGTACAAAAATTTTAGAATATTTATCCATAAATCTCTCAACTTGCTGTACAAGTATTACAAGTAAACTGAAACAAAACAAAATAACAGACACAGAGAGTAGTCCCTGCTAAATTCACTGTTAGTCTGTTAAATCTGAAGATGTATACAAATGTAATAGAACAAGTGTAAGGGAAGCTTAGCAGACAAAAAAGATACATAAAGCTACATATCTTACCGATTTACGAACTCCAGCAGGTGTCTCACCAAATATATCATCACAGTATTTTTCGTCTGATCTCTCACTCTGCCCAAATTGATTAAAAAAATAAAAGCAAATTGATAAAATAAGTATCATATTATATGGTTTTCAGAAGAAAAAATTTGTGATGCTCAGCCAACATCACTCATCCATATTCCTTAGAAAAGCAAAGATACATTTTGATATTAAAAAAAAAAAAAAGGACACACCTTTGGAGTACCCTCTCCAAGCCCTACAGCACCAGAAGTCCTCTCAAAAGCCTGTTTTCCATTTTGTGAAGGTGACTTACCAACAGAAAATGATGGTTCGGCAACATAAGCATCGCCATCAATCTTAGTATCAAGGGTTTCTTGAGTAACATTAGAAGCTCGAAGTGATTGGACAGTATGTTGTTTAGGTTCAACATCTGCTCCACAGACAAGGTAAGGAAACATAAGCAACACAGCACACAAGTAAAAAATAAAAAAGAGGATAACATTAAAAGCAGTTAAGCAAGGAAGCCAAGTTTTTGCTAAGTCCTGCTCAAGCTCAATCATTGGTCCTGTAAAATGCCAAGCTTTTTCTTTCATGATCTCCAGCATTGCCCGAGTAAATGAGACAAAAAAATAGCTTCAATTTTTTGTTAGGACTAAGACAAACATTTTTTAAAATAGGCTAGGTTCAAATCCAGCATGTGACAACAAATGTTCAGTTTTTAAGTTGCCAAAATCACAGGTGCTATAACTTCTGCATGCTGTGCAATTCCATTCCAACTCTGAAAATCACACTTGTTAACCAAGGCATTTTTCATAAGAAGCTAATTTACAGAGTAGAGGCTTCAACTTCCTTAGATAATGTCAGACCTGAATTGCAAGTATACGTAATTTGAAACTAATAACATATAAAGCTTAAATGTACCTTTTTCCACATCCTCTGGCCGAGTCTCATTTTGCTGCTGTAATTGCTGATTCCTATGTTTTTCAAGAATTGCTTGCCTGCGCTTTCTACTCTCCTCCTTCACCCTATCTAGATCCTCCTCCTGTTCAGCAAGTTTTAATGCAATTCTTTCTTCAAAATCATTCTGTTCACCTTCAACTCTGGAGCAAATTAGAAAAAACATATACAATGAAAACAGATTAAATTGCAGCCCAATGAACACAGGGTTCATTTCAATGATTTAAAAATAAAAGATGAAATAAAATAAGCAAACATGCAATAATGAGTGATACCTTTCTACTGTGTCTCTGCCCCCTTCTAAAGAATCACCATGATAATTATAGACCTTTGTTGAATAGCTCTTAAAGTCCCTGGCTTTTTCCTTATTTCTATCACTTCGCCTCTCTCTATCCCTTTCGCTCTCCCAATCTCGGTCCCTAACTCTGTCCCACTCCCTATACCTATCCCTATCCTTCCCCCTATCTCTCTCCCGATCTCTGAGTCTCTCACTAGCCCTAGAGACGTCTTTATCTTTGCTTTTCTCTCTTTCCTTCTCCCTTTTCTTATCCAGGTCCTCCTCCCTATCCCTGCTCCTTTCCAGATCCTTCTCCCTTCTCCTATCCTGATCCACCTTATCCAAACTCCTCTCACTTTGCTTCTCTTTTCTCCGGTCCCTGTCAGTCACAGTGTCCCTGCTCCTCTCTCTCTCCTTCTCTCTTCTTAGCTCCCTTTCCCTGCTCCTCTCTCTCCCCTTCTCTCTTCTTAGCTCCCCGTCCCTGCTCCTATCCCTTTCCTTCTCTCTTCTCAGATCCTTGTCCCTGCTCCTCTCTTGCTCTCCTCTTCTGTGATCCCTGTCCCTGCTCCTCTCTCGCTCCTCTCTTCTCTGACCTCTGTCCCTGCTCTTCTCTCGTTCTTGCTCCCTTCTCCGTTCCCAGTCCATCTCCCTCTCCCTGCTCATCTCTCTTCCTTGTGCATCCCAGCTGCAATGCCTGTCTCCTTGTCCCAAACTTCTGGTGTAACTAGTACTGTACACCCTCTCTAAATCTCTACTGCCATGCCGCAAATCCCTATCACGTCTAGTCATTCTTTCGTCATCATTTTCAGTCCTTTCATGCTGTCGCCTTCTCTTCAAAAGAACCTCCTCTTCTACTATGCTGCGGGAACGAGATCTGTCCCTAGCATAATCACGAGATAATGATCTACTCCTAGCAATGACCTCATCATGGTACCTATCATGAGATGCTGCCACTGTCTTGTACTTATTCCCCCTACTTTCAGAAGATGATGACTTCACACAATCACTTAATTTGCTTTCATCACCTTCAGTTGCATCAACATCGCGGTAACTCTTTCGCTTGTGACTTCCTTTAGAAGAGGTTGCAGATTCCTCATTTTGTTTCTTGACCTTGCTATGATATTCTCCATTGGCATTAACTTCGAGATCACCAATAGGAACTAATTCATCTTGAACCTTGACCCTAGAATCTTTTGACAAGCTAACCTTACCATCAAACTTATCAGCATTATTTGAATTAGTCAAACCACTGTCACTATTGTCAGCATTAACTCCCTGCAATACAATGAAAAACGATTAAGGTACATGAATTTGCAAAGGCATGATAACCTCTACTTAATAAGTAATTTAATAAATGAAATTGTAGTGAACGTGCAGAAATGAAATAGACAAAAAAAAAAAAAAAAAAAAAAAAAAAAAAACATGTAACTAGCTCTTACAAATCAACAATAAGCCACCAGTTCTCCATTGAAACGCCTAGGGGAAACTTCTTTCTTTTTGCAATTCACTCATGTTCGTGTGTAGTGCAAGCAGGTTCTTACATATGTATAAGGGACATACTCTAAAAAGCTCTCACCAGACAAAAAAATTCATCATTCCATCCATAAAAATCAAAACGCCACCATAAGCATCCGCTTGGCCACCGAGAAAAGTTTGTTAGAAAAATATAGTAGAAAATAGAAAAAGGTTACGTTTAAAACCTGATTTTTTTTTAAATTAGGTGATTCCAATCATAAGAGGATTTTCCAAACAGAAGCGAGCTTTTCTCAATCATTCAAAAAAGTAAAATGTTGCATATTTCTTTCCACTGTTTTCTCAGTGACCAAACAGAAAGCTAAAACCCATATAAAGACAATTCAGATAAACAATTGAAACACACAAGGACAGATATAACACACCAGATTTTGAGAACCGACATTTTCCTCTCGTAATTCGATAGCCTTCGCACTAACACCACCAGAACCCTCCTCCTCCAAAATCTCCCCTTCCTCCACATCATCATCAACCCTATCATTATTACTAGCAACAAAAGCAACAGGAACCGCAGGGGAAGAAGGCAGAGCAGTTTCATCACCACCTTGTTTGCTTTCCTCGCCGTGCTTTTTGCTTCGGTGTGAGCGGTGGTGATGATGATGACGATGGTGACGATGTTTGTGTCGCTTAGAAGACTTCTCCACCTCATCGTCTGAAGGAGATAGCCGGTGCTTGCGACGCGAGGCATCGGTATCGCCAGCCATTGTTCTTTTCAATGGATGACCCAGCAAAATTAGGGTTAGGGTTAGGGTTTTGTTTGCAGACGTAATTTGCGAGAGCGAAAGAAGGAGGGTGAAATCGGGAATTGATTATTTGAGGCTCAGAAATTGGGTGTTGTTTGCTTTCTTCGGGAGATAATTGATTTCATTTCCTTTCCTTTCCTTAAATTAAAAGATTGGAGTGAGGAAAGCGGCGATCTGGCCCGCGGCGGCTATTAAATTAAAATATTAATAGATTTATATAAGATCTTATTGGGACATTCACACGTGCCAGACGGCTAAGGGCCACAACCCAAATTTGTATGCTCCAAAAAGACTGAATTCGCCCAAATTTAAGAGGAGGATTCACTGAACTTTTGGGTCCTTTAGGATGATTGGTTGGTTAATAGGGATGCAGCAGTAGTGATTGGATGATATATTGGAAAAGAAAATTAAAGTTTTTACTTTGTTTCGCTTTCTCTTTGTTATTGGCTATTTATGTACTCAATTTTAAAAATTAAATTGTAAATTTATCTTCTAAAATTTACTCAAAAAGTTTTTAAATTTTAAAAATTAATAGCAAATTTATTTTGAAGTTCAGGAGATATTTTCAATAATTTACTCAATTTTTTTTTTTTTTTTGGTAACAAATGAGGCAAAAACCTGAAACTAAACCACTATATCTCTAAGATAAGCAATTCAAATGAGATCATGCACCAACCAGCTCTGCATTCCAGGAGAAGGATCCTGATATCTATGACAACCAAGGAGAAAATTACTAGCACAAGCTGCAAAAAAGTCAGCTGAAAAATTGGCTCACGGTACACATGCACAACCTCCGCTTGCCAATCTTGGCTAGCATCCTCTTAATCTCGAGTAACAAACTTCCATACTTTCTAAATCATAGTTTAGAGTTGGTAGCATATTTTATATCTTAAATTTTAGTATTGACATAAATGTTTGTAAGAATTTCTCTAAATATGTATGATATGTCATGAGAGTGTATTCAAATGTTGAAATAGACATTAATAGGATGTGAAATATACATAATATTTTAATTAGTACAAAATTTTATCTTATCTATAATTTTTTTATACCATAGAATACGAGAATAATCGAGCTGAATCGAATTGAAACAGTATTAAACTTGAGATCGAATTAATTAGAAAACTCAAAATTCAACTTGAGTTCAAACGCATAATATACGATATTGACTCAATTAGACTTGGTTATTATTATTATAAATAAAAAAAATTACCTTATTTATTAGTGTCAAAATAGATCTCAAATAAATTCAGATAAAATCGATATCGACATTAAATTAGTAAATTATTATATAATAAAAATATATTTAAAATTGTATAAAATTTCAATAATTTTTTGTAGGCTCGCAAACTACTCAAGTTGAGTGTTATAATACTTGATTGCTCGACTCGATTAGAATCGAATCAAATTCAAATATTTTACAAATTAAGTTCAAGTTGCTAACTAGTAATTTAACTCATTTATATTCCTATAAAGTTGAAGTGACTTCTCATTAAGGACATCAACTCTTGTAATTAAGGCCTAATACCACAAGCAAAATTGCCAATTTTTATGGAATAGATTACCATTTCATTTGAAAGACATGAAAATATTCTTGAATTTTACATAAAACAATCTTACAACATCATTTCTTTTATTTTCAAACGAAAATTTAGATTGTATATACAAATGGATGGTTATAGCCTTGGTCACGATCCGGTTTGGAATCGGAATCAAACTGAATTGAATCGGAACCTTAGCCACAGTTTCGGTCCGATTTCAAACCGTTACTGTTTATGATCTGGTTCAAGTTATATAAAACTTTGAACCGGAATCGCAGATTCGATTCCAATTCAAACTGCCAAATCTTTGGATTTTAAAAGCAATTTTTGTAAAAAAAAAAAATGGTTTAGGTCCAGTTCAGAATCGAAACCATACGAACCGAAACAGGAACCAAACCGTCTATATATGGTCCAATTCTAGTTCCGGTTCATCAATATATGAAACCGAAACCGGCGGTTTGGTTCCGGTTTGGAACTGTGCCCGAGTCTAGATGATTATGATCTTATAAATTCTTGATATATAGTTTCCTAAATCCATATTCAAAGATGATTTAGATATATAATCACTTTATGATCAAACTGATTATCCTTCTAATAAGACCAAAACATTCTAGAGAAACATTGCAATTTAACTACAATCTACAATATTGGTTTGTTTGTAATGCAGAGCTTATACTTATGCATTCTTTTGCATCTGCTGCTCTAATATTTGGTCACATTTTGCACACTAAAGAGTACGTTTGGTAGATTATAATGCAATGCAATGTAATGTAATCAAATGTATTTTTAGTGTAAATATTATATTATAAATGAATTTGATTACATTGCATTAGGCCTACCAAACGTAACTTAAAAGTAGTATCTCTACACATCATATCATGTTCTGTGAATATATAATTTATATATGCATATATATCACAGTTTTTAGCCAGAGATTACTGGCCTTGAGTCTTCTTGTCTCTCCCTCTCATCATTGCCACCAAGCTCCTGGATTTCCAATATTTCCACTCTGCGTTTCATCTTCTTTCTTAACTTTATAGCTACATCTGCAGGTGTAAATCTCCCGCACACGACGATCCTGCATTCCTGCTTAGCAATCATGTGTGTTTCTATCTCTACAAATATGAAAAGTAGTGTTACATATAAGTAATGCTCAATGAATAATTTAGGCAGGGCATGAGGGAGCAATAATTAATTTCTTTATTAATAATGATTAATGAGAGCTTATTTTTTTATTATTTTACCTTTCATGTTGAGTATAATTTTCCTTGCTTTTCTGCAGCAAGCGTTGCAATCGAGGTTAATTCTCATCACCATACAACAAGTCTGCAGAAGAACATCAAATGTACAAACTATATCAGCATTTTAATGAAACTTTTTTTTCTTTTAAAGGAGTTAGGAAAAAAAAAAACAGAAACCCCTTGAATATGCTGTTTGTCCTTGCCTTTGCCGGTATGAAGCTATGAACAGACATTTCAAGATCAATGATTGGTTGATATGATGATGGCTAAAAAGAAGGTAATGAAAAGGAAATATTGGAATTTGAGAATTTGAAGAATCAAAGACTTCTCTACAGGAAATTCTTCACTTTCAATTTGGAATCTGATTCTGCTTATAGGCTTAAAATGGGGATTTTGTTTGTCACATTTGACTTATTATCCCTAACTTAACAATTGAATCCTTTAATTTCTTGTCCCATGTTATGAAACATCTCTTTCTTGTTTGGAAAGGCCATGTTACACAAAATTTAAGCCATCGTACCATTAACTTGCCCTTATTTAAGTTGTCCTAAAGGCAAAGAAAAGTTATACAATTATCAGATATTCTGAAGCTAGGTGAGGTCGATGCAACTACTTAACTACTCAGGAAAAGAAAATCTTTATCCTAAACTTTTTTATCAAGCTTTTACCATAAAAACAAATAATTTTTATCCAACAAATTTTCATTTGTTATCTCATTTACTTTTTTTATTTCCTCATTGTTACATAACAATTATATACAAAGCTAATTCAACCTGATACACTCTTTTTTTTTCTTTTTTGGTTAAAATGAGTAGCATATCAGCTCTCACATTCCAGGCAGAGACTATTACATTTCATTGCAGATCGCTCCCACATTTTTCCCTGCATCTACATTACTGATACACTCTTTTGAAACATGTATGAAATTTTTTACAGGTAATCAATTGCAGGCAGAGCGAAAAATCCGCTTGATAATGGTGATTTTGCTAAAAGGATTCCTGTTTATTGCAGCAACTTGCTTTGTGGGTACTCTAAATCCAGGATATTTACAAGTGAGAGTTACTTTCTTCTCCAACACATTAACGGACACAGATTCTGTCTCTGCAAAAAAAAAACATGAAAATTGATCTTTAACTGCACATTCTATTCCATACTGAAAACCAAGAATTTCAATTTTCAACCCATGTCAAAACAGCCAAATCCAAATTGCAAATAACTCGGCAAGTAGTGGCAGTAAATGGGGTCCAATTGTAGCAAAAAGACGCATAACTATGCATGCCAGATACCCTACGTGAACATTCAAACAATCATAAACATCTAAAAAATAAATAAAGAACAGTACAAGCAAATGAAACTAGAGGCTCTCAAGTCTCAATAATTTATCCATTATTATAGTACCAAATTTGGAGAATAGCTGAAGTGATAGTTTCCCTCTATAATGAAACAAACATTGGACTTCGCATTTTAGCAAGAATCATGAATTATATTTGTTTCAGAACCTCTTCTTTCCTTTCTTTTGCTTTTTAATTTCTCAACATTTATGGATCAGCTTTATGCATCATAGGCACAGTGATCTTTGGAAAGTACTACTGAAGCTCAAATGTTCACATTCACTTACCATTGAAAGCACTAAGCCAAAATAGAAGAAACAAAGAAAGAAAAAGGTTGCCATAGAAGGCACGCAACCAGGACCACCTACTTTTTATGAGAAATTAGAAAATGCTACTTTCCCATTTTTTTTTTTAATTTATCCATGTCAAAGAGTGGCTCAACCATCAATTTAACTTAAGAAAATTTTCCATTACATTTCTAATTAATTGTTACAATGACACAAAACCAAAAAACTGAAAAAAAAAAAACTTGTTTTTTGGTTTTGGTACATGTTAATTTTTAGGGGATGTGAAAATTTAACTCGACCACTGTACCACCGGTACAATAGCAAACTTCCTAAGCCTAAAATGGAGGACATTAGAAATCTTACCATTCATTCTTGATATTATTTCAGCTACTCGCTTTTGACATTCAGCACATCGAATATCTGCGGAGAGAACAACTTCCTGGACCTGCTCTCAACAAGCACCAACAACAGCAAGGACACAATCCATAAAAATTTCACCCAACATTAAAAGCTTAAACAATCAACATCTCAGAAATTATAAAAGCAGCATATAGAGAGAGAAAGAGAGAGAGTACAAACAAGAGGGACTGATAAGGATTCAATAGAGGCAAGGCTAGTTCCAGGAAGAAGCATGTTCTTTGGCTTCTTGAATCCAATTCTTGATGATGTATCCTTCTTAGGCCGATTAGCGAGGGCCATATCTTTGTTATTTGTGAATTATACAGATAAAATATTCATATAAAGAAAGAAGTAAGGTAACAAGTTAAATCTCATCTGGCAAAGAGAAAGACGCAGACACAGACACAGACACAGACACAGAAAAAGATCTAAGAACTGCTAGTGCTGTACTGATAGAGCAAGCTCATCTTTTGAGATGCTTTAATTGTTGGGCAAAAATAACAAGAACAAGAAATGAAGATAAAACATTTTAGAACAGCCATAAGAGCGTAGTAAAGTAAGAAGAAAAGGTCTTTATGCACTTGGTTGACAAAGATGCCTCCTTCACTGAGGCAGGCCCACACCCACCACTGTTTTTGAATTTTCTCCTGTTGAATTATTTTACTTAGCTTACTTATAAGACTAAACACTTAATGCAAATGCAACTTTTCAGTTTTTAACTTAATTAATTAATTGATCAACCATATCACAAGGAGAGTGGCTATGGCTACTAAGCAACAAGCCAGCTGAGCTGAGTTGAGATTTTCTGGACGAATACATGCCTTTAATTTTCTCTAGAGTAGGGATATTTTCATACCAATTTTTGTGTTTATTATAACTATTACTCTTGTAATAGTTTTTGACCAATAGGTCTCTAACTCAGCTCCAATAATATAGCTTGGACATCCGAGCTGACTAGTGAGTTTCACCATAACCGCTCAAATTTTAATACATAAACAAAAGAAAAATTTTTAGCCAACTGATTTTGATTGTTCAGCAACTTGGATACTACGTTACTGGATTAACCTAAACCAAACAAGTCAATTGTTGTTTTCTGTACATCCCCCAGCAAATTCATTGAACTTGTTTCGCAGTTGATTAGAACCTATTAGAATCTTAACGGCTCACACCGTTTTCAAAGAATATATATAATTAACAATTAAGATCATCCCTAGTAGGCCCAACAATATGAACAAAACAACTAGATGAACAGAAGAGATTTATATAGGTTAAAACAAGGATTTAAGCTTAAACTACACAAAAAGAGAGATCAAGTTGTTAAATAATGGACCACAAATCCACAATCTGCTCTGGATTCCCCTTTACAAAGCGGAAACCCACACAACAGCGGTGTGGACAGATTCGCTCCCCATTGTTAAAATGGAATCTAATCAAAACAAAGTTCGTACCACGGCACACATTGAATTAAACAAAATTGACAATGACAAAACCTTTTAGTAATCGACAGCATAGATAAGATGAGATAAAGGTAAAATTTTTATTACCAGAGATGATATACAAAGTACACGATGCTGAAATCATTGAGCAATAATCCCAAAGGGCATAAATTACGCCCAAGGCAAGAACTGTGTAAGATGATCCAAAATTGCCGCCTGAAATTTGCGGAGCACCAAAGCCCCTACAGGCTATTGTTACATTTATATGGATGTTAACCGGACATCTTCACATGATGACATTGGTAAGCAGGCTAAAGCTAAAGTGCATCGAGTACATGCACTGTGAGACATATATACCTCAGAAAAGGGGAAAAAAAAAAGAACCAAGAGTAATATCTATTTTGAGAGAGAACCTATCATCTAGACATAACCAAGTTTGTTAGAGGCTGTGCAACAGCGGAACTGAATAAAGAATCCCCCATGTACTTGCAATTCTCATGATCAAGTTTAAGAGTCATTGGAAGCAGAAATCGTTCACAGGCATTTGAACCTACTACTACTCTTGTTGAGTTCTTACAGCCATTACTTTTGCGATGCATTCTCTGGCCAGAGCTCCCAATACCACGTCTTCTCTTCTTTGATGTAGTCCACCTTAACTGAGCTAGAAAATCATCCTTTGAAAGATCACGAGCCACCTCTAATTCTCTTCCCCTATCACTTCCAGAATCTGATGAACAATCACTACATGCAGGTTTAGGTTTTTCTGATTGCATGGCATCACAAATGGCAGTTTGAACCAATTTGTTTTCATCAGATTTGACAACTTGCTTTAAAGATGAAATAGAGTTCACAATATCTGGCCTTTCCTTGATATGCATCCACCCATTACCCAACCATTCTTGGGAATGTCTCAGGTCAGCACGGCCAAAGACTGATTCTTGCCTTTCTCCTGCCAAAACACAAATGGAAGATTAAAAAAATCGAAAGCATAAAAAATGGCATACTGTGAGACTGAATACACTTCTGCAAATTATTTTCACGAGATGGGAATTTTTTTCAGACCTGGGAAATAGATATGAAATCTATCTTCAGATTCTTTATGAACAACAATGCCTTCCTGCCAAGCATCATGCCACCAAACATCAACAGCAGTCCCAACATCTAAACCCCATGACACTCCACCCTTGTTGAACTCTGGGGGAGGACGGATGATAGTCCTTCCACTAATCCGGATACCCAATTGGTCAGGAGCAGCAACTCTGGTTGCTAAAATCCATTCCTGCAATAAACAAGGAAATACATTAATAGAACTTACAAAACTAGGTTATTTTCAGCCCATATCTCTTTTTCCATGATGAAAAGTAGAAACATAAAAATAAAAATAAAAAGAGGAGATAAAACTAAACATACCTCTAAATTGTTAGCTTCATTTTCCGCATCTTGAATATCTTGATATCTAACTTTCACCTTATTTTTGTGCATCTTAATTATCAATGCTCTAAACCAACACCCTCTAATTCCACTATCCTGAGAAAGAACTTCAACTTCAGAACCAACTTTTAGACACAGAGAACTTTGCTTAGCCTCCATTGCAGACAAAAAGGTAGTACATTCTCCTCCTGTTAGACTGCACATCTCCATTCCACTTTTGTAGTCAATGCAACTGTTATTTAAGTTATGCATATCCACACCTGCAGTGTCCGTTGATTCTTTACAGCCGGTATGAACATCATTATCTTTTAATCGGCGATGCCTCTTCCTAGGTCTGCTCCCAGAATCATCATTTGCATTCGCTTCCAGTTTCAGGCCAACATCAAAACACTGAGAATTTGTCTGATCCCTTGCAGGAGAATCCATATACATATACCTAAGTATTTCTTGTTTCCAGTAACCTTTGACTTGAGTAATATCGAATGGCTTAATATCTTCATTCTCAAACAGCTTGTAGCAAACAAATGGATTCAACATGGTGTGCGTCGCCTCATTCCGAAACTTCTGAAAATGCTGGGGACTGAGGACAGTGGCCATTCCATCTATGCATTCAATACTGAGATCTTGAAGACAAAGAGAAAAGAAAATCTCTCTGTCATTATAATTGTGAGGCAAAGCAATACCAACCTCATCAATTTTGTGAAACCATCGTACCACAACCATCTTGTTCCCTTTAGAGTCATCGTACATGTCTTCCAAGTATGCAACAAGCCGTTTATCCTCTTCAGCTAAGACGAATACAAAGTCATGAACCTAGAAGGATTTTGATGAGAATCAGGCAAAAGTTGTAGAGGAAGTAACAGCACATAAACTAAGTATGAAACACATAAAAGAAATAGCACACTACAATAGCACTCACAGAGATTTTGACACCATTCCGGCGAAAAGATTGATAATGCTTTCGTCTTTTCCTGCATGTCCATGGAGAACCTAACCATAAAAATTCTGTAGTATGATGACCCAGCCTTCGTAGTTGAGTGTCCTGGAAATAAAAATACAAGAATCAAAAAGATGCTACAAGAACAAAATAAATATCATAAAAGGGGCAAAATATGAAAAAGCAAAAATTCAACTAACACCATTCATACCTTAAAGTTTTCAGTGCCCAACTCAGAAGCATCACTACGGTCCAAAGAACCCGATAGGTGGGATGATTCAAGAGGATGTGAATCTGGCAAATCAAAAGTACAATCATATACTGAATGAAAAGTTAACACAAAGGAATGAACTGACAGGTTACTAACAATAGTAACAGAAATGACATTGATTTGTGCATAGAAAAATATACAGTCAAAGAAGCAACACAATTCACCAAAGAAAAATTTACATATGAGAAGATATACATAAATCAGGCACGAATGCAGGGTGTAGATTCAATATGAGAGTTGACAGATTGGTTACCACAAATGTGAAAACACTTATGTAAAACGTAATAAATTTGGCCATAAAAGATCTTAACCTAGATATTGAGGCCACAAGGATCCGATGCTGTCAACCAGCTCTTTCAAATTGAATAAGTATTCCTGCAGCCCAGATCATAGTCAGTTTGCAGCAGCAGCAGCATGACACCGACTAACTAGATGTTGATTATGATTAGGGTAAAGTTCATAGCCATGGAAGTAAACAAAACTGGAGGAAAGACAAGGGTATGAGGAGCACCTATAAAATGGATATATGCAAGTTGTACAAAGAAAACAGAACCTATAGATCTTAATATATATACAAGTTGTTCAAAGAATACAGAACATATGAATCGTAAGAGGTTGAAAATATAGAGATTGAAGGAGCTTGAAAATTTGGGAAGGGGGAAAAATCCTGACTTTTAATAAGAGGGAGTAAAATTCATTTATTAATTGACTCAAAAAAACCTAAACAAATTAAAATTTTAGCTCTGGGTGTCTTCCCCAGCTTCCATTAGGAAACGAAAATAAGAAAACTTAAAATGAAGGGAAAATGGGAAAAAATCCATTATTTTGCCTAAAAACAGGGGAAATGGAATATAAATGTTAAAGAAAAATCCACTGGTGATAAACAATAACCTCGAAAAGAAGAAAAAGTTATTAAATATGAATAAAGAATACCCATTTCCGATAGGGAAAAAAAATTTCCTTAAAGATCGAAAACTGAAATATATCAGCGAGACTCAAAACCATCCTAACCAAAATTCCTGAATTCCTTCATAAGAATAGCAGTCCCCAGTTCCAGAACTCGCACTGCCATATGCGGCAATTAGTTCTGGAAGGACGTTGATTTGAAAATGAAAAATTCACAAGTATCCTCGGAAGGAAGCAGGACTAACAAGGAGGAGGAAAGAAGAAGAAAACAAAGAAAAACTCGATCTTCGGGTGACATATAGGACGTGTTCAAAAGATCCAAACTTTGAATCTATAACGAATTAAGAAGGCATAGCATAGAGATTCATTATGTCCTTTAACTAATTAAAGAGAATAAATATTGACAAATTTTAGAAGAGACGAGTGGAGGAAATGAAACAGAGAATACAACCAATTCTATGCGCATCCAATCCAAACCATGAGAAGCTTAGATCTGCACAGAAACAAAAACCCAGAACCCCAAATAAAAATAAAAATTAATCCTTTTCTTCAATTGTACCTGAAATAATAGAGTTGAGCCAATCAATAACCTCTCGTCTTGACTTGAGCTTCAAAGACGTACCCATAGATAATAAAGCCGACCGATTCCTAACAGCATAGTGATAAGACATGTGCCTCAAGCTCTTCTCTTTCCCTATAACAGCTAGATCTAAACCTCCATCCATTCTCTTCAAGTAATAGTGAACCTCTCTCCTCCCTTTATCGCTTGAGACGTTCACCTCCTCCCAGCTAACGTACCCCAGCGATTCCGTGTCCGGCGGCGACCCCAATCTCTCCATCAATTCAATCGCAAAACCCTAATTCGAATATGAATTGGAAATTAAACTCGGAGGAAAGGCAGGCTGATTTGAAGGGATTGGGCTATGGTGGGTTCGTTTCTCTCTGGTTTCTGCTATCCGTTTTCTTTTCTTAATAAAAACTGATTTGAATTAGGGATTTTGAAAGTTATAAAATTGATGGGAACTAGGGTTTCGTTATCGACAATTTGGAGAGAGATCAACGGTTGTGATTGCATCCTCGAAGATGCTACGCAAGAAAGTAGTGGGAAACTGCGAGAATGCCCATGGAGGGAATCTGTTTTACCAAAATACCCTTCTAAATATCATATAATTACTTTTTTAGGTTTTTATTTTTTATTTTATTTATTTTTTAATGTTTTTATTTAATTAACTGTCACGTGCGCTATATTAGGCACTTATGTTAAGGGGACAAGGGAAGTGGTGCCCGCAATTTCCGGAATTTTGAATAAGAGACTCGCTCAGTCTATTTGCCAGCTGTCAATAAAAGTTTTTTTCAATAATTAAAAAGAAAATGTTATTTATGGAGTCTAAAAAAAA
>CATKHJ010168602.1:0-11384 GCA_949750685.1 Vernicia montana | reverse complement strand
TGGCTATGTATTTACTCTTGGTGATACTGCTATCAGTTGGAAAGCTACTTTATAGTCTACAGTAGCATTATCCACTACAGAGGCAGAGTACATGGCAGTTATCGAGGCTATTAAGGAAGTCATTTAGTTAAGAGGTTTGTTTGGTGAGCTCAGTTCAGATCAAAAGGTGATTTTCGTCCACTGTGATAGTCAGAGTGTTATTCACTTAACAAAAGATCAAATGTTTCATGAGCGAACAAAACACATTAATTTGGAGTACCATTTTGTTCGTGATATTATCTCTCAGGGTAATATTTCTATTAAGAAAATTGGTACTGCAGATAATCCAGCTCACATGTTGATAAAATCTCTTTCAGTAAGTAAGTTCAAGCATTGCTTAGACTTAATTGGTGTTCGTAATATTTGAATTGCCCAAAAGGGCATTAGAGAAGGCAGCATACGGATTCACTATTTTGAAACTTGGCAAAAATCAAGCCAAGGTGGAGATTTGTTACGTGTGGCTTATGATTTTTGGTGGACATAATAATTAGAGACATTATTATTGCAAATCTAACCAACAACAATGCATGGAGCATTATCACGTGGGACACCATTCACTTCATGCCATAAATATTGCTTTTACTAATGGCCACACATTGGAGAGTTTGCTAATGACCACATATTCTTGCACCTTATTGGCTATAAATAGCTATGTTCCCGTTTGTATTTCATCAAGAAAAACAATTAGAGCTTCTTCCATTCTTCAAGAAGCATTTGGCTTGTTTAGGTGCTAAGAGTTTTTGAGTTTGGGTAAAACACCGAGTAGAAGTACATTTATTGTATTTCAGGTGTTTTTTTTTTTCTTTCTTTGGGGTGTGATTATTTAGAGTATTGTCATGCCATTTTGTATTCTCCTTTTGTTACCATAGTGAAATTTCTTTGCTGTCTTTATCCGTAGATATAGGCTTATGACGAACCACGTAAATTATGTGTCTCTACTTTATTTCTCTTACTTTTGTCATCCATTTGTCCTAACACATAGGACTCTAGTCAGCCTACTCAGCCTTTGGCTTTTCATAAATGGGAGCCCCCACTTGTTTCTTTTGTTAAAATTAACACTGATGCAAGCTTCAATTTTAGTAAAGGGATTGCAGGCTTGGCTATCCTTTGCAGGAACAATTGTGGTGTTGTGGTGGATGGTGTAGTAGTTAGGAAAAAAGTCCGCTCTCCATTGGTAGCTGAAACTGAAGCTTTGATTTTGGCTATGAAATTAGCTATTTCTACAGGTTTTGATCGTTGTATCTTTGAATCATATTGCAAAACTCTGGTTCAGGTATGCAATAGCAGCAGTAATGCTTGTCCTTGGGAGATCCAAGCTTTAGTTTCAGCCATCCATGAGCTTAGAAGTTCTTTTGTTGTTATTGTTTTTACTTGGGTAGATAGAAGAACAAACCAATCTGCGGGTTGGATTGCTAATTTTGTTCTTTCTAATTTTCTATTCCCAGGTTGGGTTGTTGTACAGCTTCCTAGGCTTGCTAACTTGTTGTATCTTGACTTTTTTGGTTGAATGGTATGAATTTATTTGGCAAAATAAATAAATAAATAAAAAAGAATAGGCTTCGCACTTTTAAAACTCGCGCGCTTATTGGATATTGGGGTTGTCAATACGAGGATTCCATTCTTTTAGAAGTTTTAGTAGGGTTGATTTGTTTAGGAGGAAAAAAATAAAAATAAAAAATAAACAAGAGAAAGAAAGTGCTAGATTTTTGGATGATTTTGGCTTTCATTGCCATTATTAAGATTTTTGAGCATTTCCTATGATGTTGTGTAGAAGAACTATAGTTTCTCTTCATTCAATCTCCCGTTAAGAGGTATTCTATCATAATTTTGATATTTAAGTTTTGTAATTGATGATAATTTGGATTTGTTATGGTTTTTCATTGTTGTGGTTAAATTGTGTGAAATTTGATTATTTCTTATTAAGATATTAAATTTTGTTATGTATTTAATACATATAATAAAATTATATAAATGATTGAAATATGATTAGTGATTATTGTTTTGTTAATATAATTAGTGATTTATAATTGTTTCCTTGGCTCTGTTTGTTTTGCGAAAAATATTTTTCTAAAAAATATTTTTCGCTATTTCTGACGTTTAGAACACTTTAAAAAATTAGTGAATAGAAAATATTTTCCTGGTTAATAAAAAATTAAGTTATTTTTAAGAAAAATGGCTCCTTTTTAAAACGAGAAGTTATTTTTCGGATTTTGACAAACTCATTATAATGAAAAAATATAAATATAATATATTAATTCGCTGATCACTTATACTCACTACCGAAGACCACTGATGGTCAGCGCCCTTCTCCGGCGACGGCGATCACCAAATTTACCATTTTTTATTTATTTTTTTATATTTAATAATAAAATTTTAAAAATATGAAATTCTTATAAGTTTAATTATTTTCCAAATAAAAAATTTTCTAAATAAATATTTTTCAAAAAACTATTGTTATGTTGTTTGGTTAAAATATTATAATATTATAATATTTTTTAACTAATTTTTAATATTGTAACCAAACAACAAAAAAATAATTTTTTTGAAAATATTTATTCAGAAAATGTTTTCTTTGGAAAATATTTTTCAAAGACAAATTATTTTTCACGAAACAAACGGAGGGCCTAGGTTTTAACCAAGCCTAGTTCCCGTGCGGTGCCTAGACTTTCACCCATCTATTTTTTTCATATTTAATAATAAATTTTTAAAAATTTGAAATTCTTATAAGTTTAATTATTTTCCAAATAAAAAATTTTCTAAATAAATATTTTTCAAAAAACTATTATTCTGTTGTTTGGTTAAAATATTAAAATATTTTAATATTTTTTAACTAATTTTTAATATTGTAACCAAACAACAGAAAAATAGTTTTTTTGAAAATATTTATTCAGAAAATGTTTTATTTGGAAAATATTTTTCAAAGACAAATTATTTTTCACGAAACAAACGGAGGGCCTAGGTTTTAACTAAGCCTAGTTCCCGTGCGGTGCCTAGACTTTCACCCATCTAGGCCAGCCGAGCTCCGAATGTCATATGCGACATTGTATACGGGCCAATAAAGGCAATTGTTAATACCAACAAAGATATTTATCTGAGTATGGCCGACTTGTAGGCCAATTGGGGAAGTCGTAGAGCATAATCTCCCCTTATATAGGAACCTCAAGCCTAGAAAAGGTGCGCACTATAGGCATGCCGCCCGCCCATAGTGTCCATAGAGCTCCTTCCCTATGGAGAGTCCGCCCCCTCTTTCCTTGGGTACAAAGCCCACCTCCTAGTTTCCCACTAGGGTAGCTCACTTTGGTCTCAGCATGTAGTCAACTACTAGGGATGGGGATGGTGGAGAGTTGACACCATACTGTCCCCTTCTATATATGCGAAATCAACAAACTGGGCTATGCGAGAATGAGAGCCCATCCTAATTTCTTCAATATAACTCCGAATGACTTCAAATTTGGTATGTGACCTTTATTAGGGATATAAAGGCTACCCATAAAATATAAGACTAAATGCATGAGGGGATTTTATAGAATTGGCTAACTAGCGGGCGTGTTGCTGCCAATAAGCCCATCAACATGGCTAGTGGGCCAATTTTGTCTACACTGCCGCTAATGGCACTGGCAGCCCACCAACTCTTCATATTGATGAAATTACCATCTAATTCACACTTTTATCACAATTATACCCCATGAGACCCGCATCATCATATTCTCCCCCATTCAACTTATCGATGTCCCCATTGATGTTCCCGTTGCTCCTCGGTTCTTACTTCAATTGCCTCAAAAAAAAATTCCACATATCCTCCACCATCGCAAAAAAAATAAAAAAAAATCATAAGTATTCTTCACAATACTTCATCCTCATATTTGTCATATGTGTGTTGTTCTTTATTTATATTCTCCTCGACCTCACCTTGTCCTCAGCTCGGAACTTCTTATATGAATCATCTTCCATGTTCGGGTCTTTCTATCCATATTTAGGCCTTTCCAGCCCTCTTGTAAATAATGCTTAATTGCCTAATTTTTAAACACACCAATTTTTATCAGTGACTCTCGAAACAAATACATAAATATTAAAAAATTATAAACATTTTTTGGTAATCACCGAATATATTTTGGTAATCACCAAATAATAATGTGTTGATTTTTCTATAATATTTATAATAATTTATTTTAAAGAGCAATTGAAGAAAAATTTTCATCCTACCAATTTTGTTTCGACAATCATGAGACTATGAAGCTTGAACAATATTTATTGGTTTTACCGAAATAATTTTTGGTGAGCTGAAATTTCTCATTATTTGAAATGGAGAATTTTATAGATTTTTTTTTTAAAGAAAATGCATCTAACATATTGGTGCCTAACCAAACAGTATTTTGTGGATACCAAAACACAAAAGACATGTGCATGATTATTGGATTAGTTTCTTAATCTAAGAAAATTGTTAATTTGGTAAGCATAATAGTTTTTAAATAAGTTATAGTTAGGGAAGAGTTCATGATTAAGGTTATTGTTTTATATATATATATTTTTTGAGCTTTGTAATATTTATTTTTAATTATTTGGCATATACATATTTGGTTAATATATTTTTATAAAAAATTTACATCAAATAGAGACTGAATTTTTATTCAATCTCTATAAATATAGTTATAGGATCACGAAAGTAAGCTATCATATTTGGAGAACAACTAGTAAAATGTGCAGTTTTTATTTATACCATTTGAGTAGGTATTCCTTGGAATCTTCTTATGTAATTTTAAATAAGTATATTTCATATGATCTTAGCATTGTGTACCTTTAATAATTGAAATTATGTTGCTATGATTTTGTTATGTAATGAATTTGTTACATGTATATAATTGATTATTGGTGGGGATATTGTAGTTGTATGTATAATCATGGAATGCTTAAGAGTTTAAAACATGTTTTTGATCTTTATGGTTCCTTGTCAGGGCAAGAGGTTAACTGGGACAAATCGAAAATCTATTTTGATTCAATTTCTCGGCGAAGAGCTAGTATTTTGCATGATATTCTAGGTTGAAATGGGGGAAGCTTCCTTTTAATTACTTAGGTGTTCCGCTCTTTTGTGGAGCTCCAAGGCGCAAATGGCTTCAATGTTTTGTTGATCGATTATTATCGAAATTTGATTTGTGGAAAGGGAAGCTCCTTTCAATGGGTGGAAGATTGGCTCTAATCAACTCGATTATCCAGGGTTCTTTTGTCCATTCATTTTTGCTATTTCAATAGCCCAAGGGTTTGCTTCACTTGATGGACTTGGCTATCCATAATTTCCTTTAGACTGGTAACAATTCTGAAAGGAAGCTTGTAACTGCCCCGTGGTCTATCTGCTCTCTCTCTCTATTGAAAATTAGGGTCTTGGGATTAAGAGGTTAGTGCATTTTTACATTTCTCTCTTATATAAGCTCGCTTGGAAGCTCCGTACCTCAAATTCCTTTATCTTTGTGTTTTAGCGTAGCAGATTCCTTCACCGATGGGGTGACTTAAAGTGCAACTACATGAGCTCTACCATTTGGCATTCTTTAAAGGCTCATTTATGTTTGTTGATGAGGAATTCCTTTTGGATTGTTTGCCCTTCATCAATGCAGAGCTTCTGGCATGGTAACTGGCTAGGTTATGTTATTTTGGAAAGGATTGGGTTGCCAATAATTGTCCATAAAAGGCTAAATGCAAGGATGTGTGATTTCTTCTATGATGGTTGTTGGCACTTCTCAGCCTAATTTTGTAGCCTTTTCCTTGAAATCATCTTTGACATTAAAGCCTTCAAATTTGGCATAATGGATAGCTTGATTTGGACCAAATCCCATCATGGGAATTTATCTTGTAAGACGACAATGCAACATTTACGGGGTGAGCTTCCTAGCATGCGTTGGAATAAGGAGTTGTGGAAGCACTCTATTCTTCCATCAAGATCTTTATGTGTTGGCGCTTATTCCACAATAAGCTCCCTACCCATGGCAACCTCAGAGTTTAAGAAAAAATCATAGTCTATTGTTGTTATCTATGTGGCAATAATTATGAGACAATTTCACACATTTTCCTCTCCTGCTCATTTGCTTCTTTAGTATGAAATTCCATCAAGCAGTTCTTTGAAGTTCGGTTGAATAGAGCTTCCACAACTCTAGATATATTCATTTCAGCTCGTCGAGCTTCTTTGAGTAGCCAAGCTCGGCCTTACCTTTATGTGGCGATCATAATAGCCTTTTAGGCTATTTGGAATGCTATAAACCTCTGTGCTTTCTAGGATGTTGCTCCATCTATTTGGTCCACACTCCATCTCATTTGGAGAAGCTTAAAGGAAATAGAGCACTTTAAAATTGGTAACTGCAACAACAAAGTAGATGACTTTACTATTTTAAGGAAATTGCAAGTTGCACCCATCCCTTCTAAAGCTCTTCAAATTTTAGAAGTTTTTTGGATTCCCCCTATGCATGATTGGTTGAAGCTTAACACTAATGGGGCTGCTAATGGGACGCCTGAAAGAGCCGGAGCTGGTGGGGTCTTTGGCACATTTAGAGGCTTCATTCATGGCTGTTATTCGGTTCCTTTAAGGGTTTGTTACACTTATAAGGCAAAGTTGGTTGTTGTTATCTATGGTATTGCTTATACTTGGGAGTTAGGTTGGCAAAGGGTGTGGTTGGAGAATGATTCGATTTATATTGTTAATCTTGTCCTAACTCGATCCATGGATGTTCCTTAGAAGTGAATGGTTAAGTGGATGGAATGTCTTTTATACATTAGTAACATGTCCTTTATGGATTCTCACATCTATCGAGAGGCTAATGGGGATGCTGACACTCTTGCATCCAAAGCAATTGCTCTCTCTGATCCTTCATGGTGGTTCTCATATCCCTCATTTTATAACCATTTAATTAAACGTGATGGCATGGGCTGTCCCAATTTTAGATTTGTTGCTTAGCTTATTGGTCGACAGCTTTGTTTCTTATCCTTGATTGGTTTTTTCTAGCTTGATGTTCATAACTTTTTTTTTTTTATTAATTTTAATAAATTGCAGGATTTGTTTTGTCATGTGGATGGTAAGGGTGTGTCAGCCTAGCTGAGATGCCCAGGTGCACCTCTGAATTCAATTCTCTGCAAGTTTATATAAAAAAATATAATATTTATTTCTTCTTTTTGCTTATCAAGTTTTGTTATAATACATGTAATGTTTGGCGAATAGCATGCATGATGGAGTTATTGATATGGATGTTGATACTATATGTTATAAAGATGACAGTTATTTATCACCAATACCAAATATTAATTGTGAGAGTCTGCAAAAGCTTGGTAATGTTGATATTATTGAACAAATACCAGAAGTTGGAATGGTATTTCCAAGCTTAGAGGCATTGTTTGATTTATACAAGAGGTATGCAAAATCAAAGGGATTTAGAGTTGTAAAGTCATCATCTAAAAAAGGTTGTAATGGTGTGCATCAATTTTAAAGGTTTTCATGCCATCGTTTTGGTAAACTGAGTAATTGTGGTAAGAATAATCAACAACAGTAGGGTAGACCCAAATCACCTTAAGTCTCATATGGCTGGGGCTCTCCAAAAGCTTCCGTTAAATCTGTGAGTTTCTAGAGTTGGGGCCTGCAAAATCTAGGAGGCAGTGATGAAAATGTAAGACAACAGCAATAGGAGAAACAAAGTGGATGATTTAAGAAAAATCATGGTGAAGAGTCAAGAGGTTAGGGTCCATATAATGGAGATTGGTAAGGCAAGAATGTCACATTTCGTATTTGAGATGTGACAGTCCTAGGGCATAAGGTCATCTAAACCCGTAGAACCCCCTATTTTGTACTATACTAAATACATTATACAATGAACATATATCCATGATCATAACCTGTAAATCCATATTCATTTGTTTAATATATCTCAGGAAGACACCAAAGTTTATCAACAATATTCCTATGCTATTAGCATTCATAGTACCTATCATCATTCATTCACATTCATTCATGGCAGTTATCATTCATGATATCTAATATCATCATATTATAATTACAAACCATTATTAAAAAGAGTTTTGTAGCTTGAATTATAGTCAAAAGAGCATACTGAACTCCTGTGAAATCTAGGATCTAGAATTTAAGAAAATTCAGAAAATAACTTTTGGGAAATAATGGAGGGGAATGTATTAGGATTTGATCAAGTTTGGAATTAAATTAATTGGAGTCTAGATTATCATAAAAATAGTAATTATGAATTAATCTTCTAAGTTAATAAGTAAATAAATGTAATTATATGAAATTAACTTTTATTTAAATATTTTGTAATTTGTAGAAAGTGAAGAGGAATTGCAAGAGGGTGAATTTGGTGACAAAAGAATTGAGAAAGAGTATCAGTATTTTGGAGCTTAACTAGAAAGGCGAGAATATATTAAATTTCCCGGCACATACCCATTTCACTTTGTATTTGTATATATGAATTGTACTTGATTATATGACTTTGAATTTGATAATTCACCTTTGTAACTTCAAACCCTAATTGATTCTCTATATGTGAAATATGCTATTTGACTTGAACCCTGACTTAAGTCAAAAAGCAGAAATTTCCTTTTTTCGGTATGGGGATCACTGAACTGTGTGCATAGTGACTTGTATCTTGCTAGGAGGTATTTGAATGCCTAGCCACAAGGTCTAGCTTACCTTGTGTTATAATTTGTCATTGAAAATTTGTGGTTCCGCAGTACTATATTGGGAATGTGAATAAAGTTCACATTAAATTAGTAATAATTTCTGTTAAACCCTCAATTGTATTGAATTGAAAATTCATTAATTATTTATTGTGATAACCTATTGAGCCAATGATTATATTCATGTATCCAAGTTGTTGTGCTAGGTTATTTATTATATATTCACTGAGATTTGAATCTCACCCCTTTTCCCCTATTTTTTTTTAGGTTAGTAGTTCCACAGCGCAAATACCCTACTTCACTTGCCGCTGGCATACATATTGTATTGGTTATGTAATATAATATAGAAGCGTATAATGGAAATTTGTAAATGTGATTGTATATGATGATGTATAGCGGTATTATCTAGATACTCCATGGTACATAATCTAATATAAGTGTGATATGGTATATGTATATAAATGGCTGAACTGAATATAATAAATTCAAACTAGGAGTGTGTAATGGTGATTGGGTGAGTACTTATACCTTAAATGGAGTTGAGAATATAAAGTGATAGTATTGGGAGTGATTTGTTCCTTACAGGTTTGATCTTGGGAATGGTAATTGTAATGTTGACATACCGTCGGAGCTACAATGATACTCTAAAATTAGTCGGGTTCTACGAGTTTTTGGTAGCCTTAGGCCTACCCATACCCTAGGACCGTCCATCCCAAAAGTGGGATGTGACAGGGTGGTATCAGAGCTTAAGCATAAATGTAACTGGTAGTCTTAAGTAGTGCCATGGAGTTTAGGGTCCTTTTTGTCATTTTGTCTATCATTAGGATTAAATCTGCGAAATTCGTATAAAATTTGATATTCTTGTGTATGTATGTGTAATATGTGTGTAAAAATGTAAATGATTAGAAAGAAGTCCTTGTAATAAATATTTGTTGGATACTTATAAAATCAATATATTTATTATTTATGAGAAGCTTTATGTGATGTTATTAGCTATAGGGATATGTTGGATTCTTGTGAATATAGAGGTATAAAGATTGTATGGGATTTCCCCATTACTATTAAGCTTATCAATAGGAATTGGAAGATAGATACTATTTTGCATATGTTTTAAAATAATAATAATAATATGTGAAATTACCTAGAATATGACAATAAGTATGAGTAAAGAAAGAACAAAAAGAGCTTCTATTGAAACTTTCATATAAGTCCTGAGAAGAAGGAATAAGAAAATAGTTAGATAGGATATGTGTGATAATGAGATAAGCCTTACAAGTGAAGTGATAAGAAGTAGAGCTGAAAAGGACGGAAATGATAACAAGTTGAACTCAAAAAGGATATAAGAAGAATAAGTGGAAATAAAGTTTAGTTGAATGAATGAATTGAGTTCAAGTGAGATGTTTGATATCGAGGACAAATTGATGTTAAGACAATATTTAATAAGTAAAGGTGAATGTATAAAGATCGTTAAAATTTAACGATAACATGTTTACGAGATAGAAGGTTAAGGTCATAAGTTTTGTATAAGAAATTCATGATTTATGAGACATGTGTACTAAATGAAATTAGAGTCGTTTAGAGGAACTTCACATAATAACGAGTAAAGTGATGTTGTCTTACATAGAATCAATAGTATATGAATATATATATGTATATTATAAGAATTAATACCCAATATATGATGAAGTGACATGGAGAGGTGTTTGCTTGTGTCTAAAAATGAAGAAGTTCAAAAGTAATTATTTTTAATTAATGTTCTTTAAACTTGTGAGGCATTGATTTGAAAATCGAATAACAATAACGGTAGATCAAAGTAACCTAATTTCTTGTTTTGAATTGAGAATTGGAAAGTGGGCATAGCGAACTTGAAAATTTGTATAAGAGTAAATTAAGAAAGTTTAGTACGGTAGAGAATTAAATATTTTATTTAAAAACTATGATTAAATTCAAAAATAAAATAAAATAAAATAAAAATTTGTAACATTGGATACTAAAAAGGATATTGTAGATTTAAGAATTGAGGAGGAATGAGTAAAACAATGAAAAGTAATTTTGGAAATAATAAGAAAATTAGACATTGGAGTAATAAAGATAATAGGGTGGTAATAGATGTAAAAGTATGAATATTGGTTTAGAAATTTCAAGCGAATAGTAAAAGTGGACTTAAGATCATGGATTATTAATGTGTGTATGGTTAACTAGTAATGTGATGTACAAAATGATTTGTTAATGAAAGGTTTCAGTAAGTTGAAATGTAATTATAATTTAAAGATAAGTAGATGCATATGATGAGGTGACTATATGTTTATAAGATAATTGTTAAATGATTTTAATATGAGAATGAAATAAGACATATAGAGACAATGGTTATGAAATTATTTACTTGAGGTCATTTAGAAATAAGAATTAATTATTTATTTAACAAGTATGATAATTAATGAGATGGTACTCGTAATTCAATTGTTAATGTTTAATTTCAATATTAATAAGTGTATGAGAAAAGATATATTTAAGATTATAGTTGAATTGAGATGACATTAGAAGTTGAAATGATATAAGAAATTTATGGATTAATTGTTAATATAGAGATTTAATGAGTAATAAAAGAGATTTATATGAAATGATTATATTTAAGGATTATGTTAATTGCTTATTGAGAGTTGATAGTTATGTATATATGTATATGT